>JAHSPW020000001.1:37611579-37649079 GCA_019985065.2 Arctostaphylos glauca
TTACCATACTAGTTCTAAATTTCAAGCACTCAAATTTATCATAATTCCTTCAAACGATCGCTCCAAGTTTACCATAATCCCTTCAAACAATTTACCATACTTTAACATATATGACTCACCACTGATCTTGAAAGTCCACTTTGGAAGTTAGGAGTTTACCGTGTCCTATGTCATTAACAAAATTTGCTCTAGAAAAACTCCATTCGAATAAGGAGTTGTCTAAATCAGTAGGTTAATGTATCCATAAGCAACTTTACAAATACTCTTACATGAAGACATTTTATTTAATTTCCCACTAGCCCATTGTGGCAATAAGTTTGCAGATTCGTCACTATACAGGCTAAACTGACACACATTAGGAAAACGGCCATAAATTTTATCATAAATATCGAAATTGCGTACCGTTTATTTTATTTGGAACTAGACATGTAGAACTTCAAAAATATGTAGATTTTCTATTTTATTTTTACTTGAGAAGAATCAAATTTTCATTTAAAATTGATGAAGCAGTTTTTGGTGTTCAGAAATTTGTCAAAGACTGTAATTTAGAAAGTTTCTAGAACGTTAAACTTGTTCTTTGAGCCCATGGGCTCTGGATCAAATGGTATAACTACAATCCGAAAGTATGTACATTAAGCACAACTATACACGCACTAATTTATGTTCACGAGTCCTTGTGAGACCTCGTGTGAGCGGGAATGCCGTAAGAGTGACCTTTGATGTTGTTTGATGCACATGGATCTTGTTGGTGATAACATGATAGTTGTTAGAAAATTTTGATTGTGTCGATAAGAACCTGAACAAGTGATAAAAGTGAAAATAATTTAATTACAGCCATCGTGCTGGTCGTAGGTTAATGTATCCATAAGCAACTTTACAAATACTCTTACATGAAGACATTTTATTTAATTTCCCACTAGCCCATTGTGGCAATAAGTTTGTAGATCATGGTAAATTTCTGTAACTCTAAAAAATTTGTTCTTTTGCAATGATAGATTTGCAGATCATCGTAAACTTTTGCAACTCCTAAAAATTTATTCTTTTGCAATGGTAAATTTCTGCAACTCGAAAATTTGTAATTCTTTTGAGATGATAAATTTACAAATTATAGCAAATTTTTACAACACTCAGAGGTGAAAAAGAACAGAAAATTGGCAAGTTTATATCATATAGGATGACAAAATATAAGAAATTTGGATTTAGAAATATAAATAAATAAAAAGTATATGATTTCGTGCAAAGATTAAAAAAATCCGTTGATTTTAATTTATTATGAGCTCAAACGATGGATTCAATAAGTTCTTGCTAGAAAAGCAGATGTAGACGAGAACAAGATGTTACTGAGAGTCTAACGTCTGCACCGTCTTATCAGTGAAGGGAGAGCGTGCACTCTCCACCTTAATAGTAGCTCCCTTCCTTAGTTCACTAACTTTGAATTGTGTTTAATCTAATCAAATTTTATCGAAGTTCCACCTCCTTGTCAATTTTATTTAACTCGGCTTGATTCTAATTTTTTTATTCAAATTGATTGAATGATAGAACAACTCAGAATACGATTAACCAACATATTAACTAATCGATTACAATAAATTAGATCAGATTTTACAGTTTTTTCTTTTTTGCAGTATCTCGATGTGACATGAGTAGTCAGCATTCTGAGCTAGAAGGAGGTAAGCAAATGAAGAGAGGCATTACGGGTTGACTACAAGAAGCAAAGCTTTGTAGACTCGACATTTCTAATATGTTAACCAATTGAATAAATTTATAATAAAAAAATCGAAAGTGTCTACTCTGTGACACCCCAGCCAGGCTATAATGCTGGCTGTGAGGCCGACGTCCGGGAAATGGAGTCTCAGTGGGACGTTCGGATGGATGGTCAAGGGTCCCACATCGCTTGGTGAATGTAAGTTCGGTAGTATTTATAAGATTATGAACCTTCCTTGTACAAGGCCTTTTAAAGCCGTGATGGCGTCAACACCAAATGGAACTTCACAGTTAAGCATGCTCGCCCTGGAGCAATCCTGGGATGGGTGACCCACTGGAAGTCCATGTGGTTTGGGCGACAAAAGCGGACAATATTGTACAAGGCGGGGGCGGGTCGTTACAAATGGTATCAGAGCCTGCACCAACCGGAAATGTGAGAAATCTCGGCCCCACACGAGGACGTGTGTTCCTAAGTGGGGGAGATTGTGACACCCTAGCCAGGCTATAATGCTGGCTGTGAGGCCGACGTCCGGGAGATGGAGTCTCAGTGGGACGTTCGGATGGGTGGTCAAGGGTCCCACATCGCTTGGTGGATGTAAGTTCGGTAGTATTTATAAGATTATGAACCTTCCTTGTACAAGGCCTTTTAAAGCCGTGATGGCGTCAACACCAAATGGAACTTCACAGTTAAGCATGCTCGCCCTGGAGCAATCCTGGGATGGGTGACCCACTGGGAAGTCCATGTGGTTTGGGCGACAAAAGCGGACAATATTGTACAAGGCGGGGGCGGGTCGTTTCATACTCTCTTAGGTCTCTTAAGGCTTAGGGCTCTTGCTTGGCTTTGCCAAACTTAGAAGTCAGCAAGAAAGAGCTTTTGAGTAGCCATATATATCACAATAAGACTTGAGAGAATTGAGAAAGAAATACGTCAGTTGGAAAACGAGAAGCTGTTTTGGACCTGCCTTGATAGATGGGGCTCCACTATCCATCGAAACTTCAGAAAAATATCGGAAAAAAAAGTGCCAAGGATAAACTTCAGAGAAGGTAGGTGGGGGGAGCGCCATCAATGGCATGAGGGAAGACACTACAATCATTTAGCAACAGTTCTTGTGAGGAGATCCTTGTGCCAGTGTAGATTGCTTCCAATGATTGGGAAATAATAAATAAATAAATCATAACCCATTGAAATAAGACCCTTTCTTCTTGGGGGACCTGTGGAAAGTGCCCTTCTTATTGGAAACCAATTATGACCTTTGTACCACCAGACACCTTTGACCTTCTTCCCATCCCACAGTCAAACTTTTAAGCTTAACAGACATAGATATAGTGTCTCACCACTGCTTTGACTCCCAAACATCCCCAAACCCTACCATCCAGAAACAAAGAAGCGACTTTAGGAAGGAATTCCCCATCAGGGGGAGATCCAAGACTTTCTTTCAATCCCTCTATTGTAGTGCTTGCTGTGAGATAATGGGGTACACAACTTTTTCTTCATCATCGTCAATACAATCTATCATGCTTGCAATCTTTACAGTCGCAATCAATGTCCCACCAAATGTGACCTCTTTTAGCCTTTCCTAGGTAGATTGGAGCACCATCTCGCAACAAATTCCATCCAACCACCTACGATATCGGAGAGGCCAAGAAGAGGGGAGTGGAGGCTTTGTAGGAGAAAGTACCAACCAAAAGACAATTCACTATTTCTCATTGGACTTCTACTCTTGGTCTTTACTCACCTCAATCAACCCGGATTACCAACCTTTCTGAATCTGACTTCTTTAATAGACCTCAGGGCCTAGGGACTAATACATAGACCACAAACTATCTAACTACTAAGGGCGAGGGACAACCCGCCCATACAGCCAGTAGGCTGTATTCCATCATGTTCCTTAATCTAAATAGTGGAACAAATCAGGGCCTACTCACTTGAATCGCCCAATAGATCAGGATTTAGGAATGAAGTTGAGTCGAGACCTGCAGAAGCTTATCCGGTTGATACTAGCTCATTGAATCCAGGAAAGGAAGAGACACAAGGCTTAACGGCTTTGGTGAAGGGTCGAATTGGCATCGCTTCCCTTTGATGGATCGAGGAGAGATATTCACTTTGAGGGTTCAATGCAGCTAGAGAGCTGTTACACCAGAGCTTCTTTAGATACAGAAGATGGGCTTCGCCAGCCAACCAGGGTAGAGGAAGATATTTCTATTATATATGCTAAAAGGCAGAACATAAAAAGATAGACTATATTGGATGTGGACTATTCGTTCATCACCCCACCAAAGCATATGGATTGGGACGAAACTTCTGTTAGTCACTATAAACCACGGGACGAATGGCTTTCTCGTTGCACTGGTCCCAAGCTTACTGTCCTTCCTACTCTTCCTCTGTAGTAAAGTCGAAAAGCTCTATTTTGTCTTGGGGTGTTAAGCTTCATCCCGCTCTAAGCCAGGGGCTTCAAATCAACTCGAGTAAGTCAACACTTCTATGTATGATTATGAAGTTCTTGCCTCTTATTATTTAAGAAATTCTTTTGGCGAAGCGAGGAAGCACAATTGCCTTTACTAGTAAGGGAAAATGCTAGCGTGGCATGCCTCTGTTTGTGGTGACACAAACCCCTCCCTACAACGAGAAGTGCAAAGTTGTAAGGATACAAGCCTCATTGTATATCTTGATTCTTATTCTCACCTACCTTTCTATTAAGTAAGGGAAAATCAAGTTAGATTAGCCAGGAAATGAGGTTTTTACCGGCCCGGTATGATAAAGAAAGGGGAATGGCTTGGCTATCCCACCTAACCAAGCCAGAAAAAATAGATTCAAAAAAAGAAATTAGACCATATCATATTAGGCTTTCTTCAATCGGCTGACTCATTGACTGAACGAATAAGAAGGAGAAACACTTACATGCTTGGTATGGAGTCTATCATAAATAGTAATCCACTTGGATGAAATTTTCCTCGAATGTTGCCCTTCCATTTTGTTTGATGGTGCCCTTCGCTCCACACAGATAAATGAAATTGGCAAAAGATCCTTTCCTAGATTACTCCATTTAAATGGTAGAATATCTTTAGACCGCATGGCAAATCCTGGCCTGATCATAGCCCTACGGCGTGTCAATGCATAGGGAACCTCAAACAAAATGGGGCCAATCAACAACGGGAGTTCTATTACACGGTCCCACTGGGAAGGGGTAGGTTTTGGGGTCTAGCTTATGCAGAAGCTAAGCGGTTGAAAAGCGCACTAGCCCTAAGTTTGAATTCGAATTTCATTGCCCTTATTCTTGGCATGTTGTCCCGAGGGACTTTATTTATACTACAAATATATCTAGATAAAAACCAACTCCATTCTCAATCCTATGAATCCATCCCCCATGCATTATAGCTGCCTTCTTGATTAACCGCTCTACCCCAGCCCTACTTTCATTCGAATGCCGACCCAAAAAGACCTCCTTATGTGGGAGCCAACTACCATAGCTAGGCATACCTACTTGTCCTCGTAGCTCGATTGGAGGTCAAGATTGTGGTCTGGCAGAAAAACAGAAGTCGTCCGTCTCAAGTGATACATGACTTGCTAGTAATGTACCAGGAGAAATTGGTACAAGAAGCCGTCAGTGGATTCACTAAAACATTCACTAATTTAGGATTTTTTGGATCGTGATTTTCGTAACCAGAGTTGCTAGAATAGATTTCGGGCATATTAGCAGATTTCGTTGAATTTTTTTAAAATTCCGGTGAGTATCTTTTTAATTCCGGTGATATTCTCAAGATTTATTGAAAAATATTTATCATATTTGATTATACATTCCAAGCCTAATTTACTACTATGATTTTAAACTTATCAAATTAGGAATTATATGTTTTCACTTAAGAGAGGATAAAATGGTAAACTAACACTAAAAAATAATGGCAAAAATGTCAAACCATGTAAAAATTGAATGGAAACATAACTTCAAAAAGTGGATGGAATGAAAATCTACTCTGTCTGGGCTAATAAGACCCTGATTTAAATTATTCTTAAATTTTTAGAGTTAACGTTTACCGAACCGATCTGGCTCCTATACGTTAAAAATCGAAAACCAAATCAAACATTTAAAAAAAAACTCAAATCAGACTAGACCGGGTCGATTTGGGCCAAAAATCGGATTAAACCGTCGATTTTCAGTTTACCGGCCCGGTCCGGTCCGATTTACCGACTTATGTCTACACTCCTAATAATTAGACACTTACAAGAAAAAAGCTTTGGTCCGTGTCAAAAATTAAATGGGCAATTAATTTTTTAGTCCTATGTATAAGTCTTAATTAGTTTTCCATCTCATCCACTTTTAAAGGTTATCTTTTGGTCCCATTTTTTGAAAAATACCCAAAATATCCTAGTTTTTAATTTTGGACAATTCAGACTTAAACCACTAAAAGAGAATTCCGTAGAAGGGACTTATCATAACAGTTTTGTCACTCGCAAAACTGAGTTTTTAGAACAAAGAATTGCAAAAAAATGGCTATCTAAGTTTATGGATTTGTTAGAGCAAACTAGGTAACATTCGTGTTGTGGTTCGTTGAGCGATGATTGTACCTGTGGATTTGTATTAGACTCTTTTGAGAATGATAGGAATGTACTAGACTCATTCGAAAATACTAAGAATGTATTAGACTCCTTCGAGAATGCTAGAAATGTATTAGACCCTTTGGGAATTTGCCAAAAAAAATGTTGATATTATCTATGTAGCTATGTCGGAATGAGACTTTAATGTTTATTTGATGGGTCATACTGTTGGTTGATGATATATATGTCCATTCTAGTCTCTCTAATTTTGACATATACATTCACCACCTGTGTTATGTCTCTGATTTTTGTATAATTCATCACATCATGTTATATTCATGATACATATCTATATTGGTATTGATGTTCCTATTGGCCTCGTAGTTCACCCCTTTTTTCATTTCAGGTGCAAATCTCGAACAGTAGACTGATGGTCATAGCATGCATGATTGCGTGCACCTTTTGTGGCCTTAGACCTAGAGTTATTCAGCATCTTTTGGTTCTTTTAAAAATATGTAACATAACTCTCTTTTGATTATGTAATATTTGATGTATCTTTACACTTGAATATTGTGAATGGCCATTTTGGGGTTATTGATGGCCTATTTTAAAATCGTTGTTTCTATGGATTTTAGATATGCATCTGTCTTATGTTATTTTGAGAATGATTTGAGTATTAGTGAGGTTTTAAAATGGTAACTGAACATATTTGAATTCTTTTAAAATTGAGGGCGTGACAACTTGGTATCAAATCATATGTTAGAATACCTTGAGCAACACTGTGAGACTATTTTGTTGTGTGCCACCGGTGCAACTAACCCGGTCATGTCCGTAATCAATATACAATAACAGTTCGTGTTTGTATATCATCAATTTGCCGGTGCAACCAACCCGGTCATGCAAGACAAGCAAAAAGACATCGAAAATTATTACTATTTTTTTTAAATTTGATATATTTAGTGAAATTTTGAGGACTTTTTTGCTATAAGTTTTTACTTTTTAAAATTTGTTCGTCAAGAAACATGATTAATTTAAAATGTTTGCTGTGAATCTGATGAAAAAATAAATAAATGTTGATATTATTTGTGTGCATTGCTCCTAAGCCACTAAGTTTGCTAGTTTACGCAAGTAGCATGAATTTTTTCGGACATGTCTATTCGTATTTGTCATATTTGGAGTACATTTATTTATTTTTTTACACCTTGCATATAATATTAGAATGACTATTTTATTTGTTCGGGGGAAGGGTATTTGCTATATCCGGAGTTTGTGTATATTTTTTGGACTTGAATAACTATTTTATGTATTTGGATACCTTCATTCATGTCTTATCTTCTTTCTATGTCCCGCTTCTATTTATATAAATATTATTATTAACTATCAGAATATTATTATTAATTATAAAAATATTATTCACGTAGTTATATTCATAATGTAATCTTTCCTATAAAAAATTTAGACAAACTTTTTATAATTAGTTGTCATTCTATAATAAATCACTCATTTTACCATATTAACTTTTTACTATAACTACTATATATATTTTTTTTAAAATTTTGACCGCTAACAAGGGGGACAAGATAGTAATATACTCTCCTCCTTTCGTATCCGATCTGGCATCCAATCACAGGACAATCAGAAAACTATTCGGTAGTTTATGATTTGTTTTTGTTTTTGTTTTTTTTCTTTTTGTGTTTCCTCATTCATTTAAGATTTTCTCTTATTTCATGTTTATCGGTTTTAAAAAAATAATTAAAGACAAATTTTAGACTATTGTCTGTCGTAACTGATTTTTTTTTTTTTTGCAAATCCAAATATTTTAGTCACCTTCTTCGGGATATGAATTAAGACTTGCGCACTTATTTTAATATGATAGACGAGGGAAATCAAGTTAGAGAACTATTTGGCTTGAAAAAAGTATGCTTTCAATTCACACCATGAACGTCGTTTTTGTTTAGGAAATTGTGTGTTTTTTTTTTCGAGCAGTGTTCAGCTTCAAGTAGCTGAGCATACAGAGTATATTCCACTCTATAACTCTGTAACAACTTCTTATCATTCGATCAGTTTTACATGGCTAACCAAAAAAAAAAAAAAAAGATTTTAAAACAAGCTCCCTCCCACGAACTATTATGGTAAGGTTGAAAAATAAATGCCCCATGTTTTTATCCTTAATGGTGTCCAAAAAGAAAAAGAAAAAGAAGAAGAAGAAGAAGAAGCATTAATACTAAATAATTTAAGGATGCTAGGCCCTGTAAATTGTAATTCTGAATAGATGTTCGGCTGGGTAACTCCTACCTAATACTAAGTAGATATGATATTAATCTGCTAGCTCTATATATAACTTTTAAAATCTTATTTTTGGTTAAGAAGTTGTTCAGAGTTATAGAGTGGAACATATTTTAGGAAGATAAGAAATTGTTTTTGTCAAATAGAATCAGTACTCAGTTATTCTCCATCTGACTTAACTTTTTCGGTTTTAATGTCAGTGTTTTTTTCTTCTTCTCTGTTTTCAAATAGAATCACGAACTATTATGGTAAGGTTGAAAAACAAATCCCTTTTTTTTAGGAGTTAAGAGCCAGATTTCATCAAATTATAATTTAGGGCAATTTGGGTATTTTTTTTAAAAATAGAACCAAAACATAACCTTCAAAAAAGAGAATGGAATGAAAAACTAGTTGACACTAATAGATAGGATCAAAAAATAAGTGCCCCATGTTTTTATCCTTAATGGTGTCCAAAAAGAAAAAGAAGAAGAAGAAGCATTAATACTAAATAATTTAAGGATGCTAGGCCCTGTAAATTGTAATTCTGAATAGATGTTCGGCTGGGTAACTCCTAACACTAAGTAGATATGTCAGTGTCTTTTTCGGTTTTAATGTCAGTGTCTTTTTCTTCTTCTCTTTTTTTTTTTTAGATTTATTAACGTTTGCGTCAATTTTTTGGATTAATTATTTGTCTTGACGAAAAGAATCTACCAAATTATATCGCTTGGTTTTTCAATGTAAAGCAATAGAGACAAATGCAAAAGCAAGCTGGGTGCACCTTGGTCAAAACTGTGACATAAAGCTACAAAAATCACAAACGATTGAGACTAAATTCCCCATATAGTAGTTGAGGGTCCATCAAGATGCCCAATATAGCATTTTAAGAGATATGTACATGTGGAAAAACCAGATCAACATCTAAATTGATTAACAAAGTGAATGAGAAAGAAGAAAACCAAAAATGGTGAAGAACATATATTCCTTCTTGAAACTTTTTGTTACAGAGAGTACTACTGAGAAAACTCTTACGTTTGAGCTGACCAAAATCCTACAACTGACTTAACCACTTACTTGCCATCTCATTACAGCTTGAAACCGATCGAGTTCATGAAACACCAAGCACATCTTTACCAGGAAACTAATAACAGCTAAAACAACTTCTTAATGACAAATAATCTGCTGTCCACAATCAATGCAAGCTCTTTTTAACTATTTTAACAAGGAAGTGGCGATTATGTAAAGGAGTGGTGGGTTTGTAGAATGTAATTTCATCCCCGATTGTCAATCCATTGGTCCCTGTGAAGTTGCCCAGACCATAGTCAATGTGGTAGGAGTCATCCCATTCGGTAAGTGCTGCAACTTTAAAGCACCAATCTCTATTTGTCTCGTCTGTCACTTTCAAGCGAATTGTTTTGAAATTTACTTGGGATCGTAGTGCTTGGTCAATAAAAAGGAAATTAAGCTCGTCCATGCCAACCGTTATGAACTCACTCACGTCCTCACTACTCATCAAAACCTTTCTAAACAGAAAGTTCTCAGGTTGAAATAGTTGGAGATTGTCAGTGACTTGATCACCCCCCGCATTCTCTATCTCTACGTGTTTAATAAAGTAATGGGTATAATCGGTTGGTACTTTTCGGTAGAATTTGACAATGTCGCCCATTTCGACATTATACCAATCAAGAAAGCCTATCCACCCCCGGGTAAGATGAAAATTTTTCCCAGTTCTGTTTGTCACCGTCATACCCCAACATTTGTTTTCATCATCAAACATAACAACTTCTTGGGCATTAAATCCTCCCAAGGTAAGGGGTTCTAGGCGGAAATGGGTTATACCAATTCCAGAAGGAATCTCAAGCCTTTTGTGGTCCACGTCTGCCTTGGTTACCACCAATTCAAATGAGAAATTTTCATCGGTGCAGAAATCAATCTTATCGGTGCAGAAGTCAATGAAAAGATAGGATTGGTTATCATACCCGGTAAGTAAATCGAAAATTTGTTCTTCTTGATGACCTTTTGGTTCGGAATCGAAAATTTGTTCTTCTTGATGACCTTCTGGTTCAGAGTTAAATGGTTCTTGAGGCATTACATTGTCCCTCTCAGCAGCTTCTGGTTCAGAGTTAATTTGTTCTTGATGCACTACATTGGCTTCTTGAGTATTTTGTGGCTCCGAATTAAGTTGTCGTTGTCGGGCTTCTTCATCTAGTTGATGGAGCCTGTATTTTGGTTTCCCGCTAATCCTGTCCATGGTTGTTGATGGAGAGAGAGAGAGACTACTGTTGGAGTATTCTGAGAGAGAAAGAGAGGGAGAGGTGGAGATGACCCTTGGAGAGAGAGTATTTAAATACTTCATGGGACTTTCTTGATTGAGAGTTGGAATATTTTAAAGGGTTTGTCCAAAACGGAAACTACTTAATTTTGAATTTTCGACCTGAAATTGGAAACAGGGGCATATCTTCAGCTTGCCTCGTCTAACTGATTTACTGACAGCTGGTGCGTAATCTTGTTTCTTGAGATCTTTTGTCGGCATGGTTTCCCTAATTTGCCCATTACTTATGTGAAGTGTTTAATGAGGAGTAATAGGTTTTATGTTCTTCTGCCCTCTTCATTATATATAATTTTAATTTTATGCTCGGGACTTTTCTGACATTCACAAAGATCTTTATGATTTTGCATGTTTGGCTTAGCCCTGATTCCTTTAACTGTAAATCAAACTTCTTCATGCATATATTTTTCTTAAAATTTTAATAATAAATTCTTACCTCAATAATACAATATAACACGTAATTTTCATAACATGTGTAACTTGAATTTTTTTTAATATTTTATTCTAAACTCTATTTTGTAATAAAATATTAAAATTAATAGATTAATGACTAAATTAATTATTATTTTTTTGCTAAGCATGACTAAATTAATTTAAAAAACATTTATGCAATATTTTTGTTATCTATCTATCTATAATCTATAATCTATAATCAATATATATTATTGCAGAGCGACTTTTCGTGAGAGTCGTCCTTAGAACGACACGTGGCACCGCCAAAAAAAGTATTAATAAAAAAATTAATATCAAATCAAATTTGTAATTAGATGTAAATGTAATTGTAATAGTATTATTTCTAAAACAAAAAGATTTAACGTGAATAATACTTTCAAAAAAAGTATACACAATCAAGATTAAATTTAAATTAAAGTTAAATTTGCCAATTTATTATGCAGATAGGAAATAGTAATATTAACAAGATAATCTCTGCTTCTTTGGAGGGATTCACTATCCTTTTGGGAGATGAGGAAATGATTTAATATTAGAATTAGATTTGTTAATTTATTATGTAAATATGAAATAACAATACTAACAAAATAACCTCTTCTTTATTGGGAGGGATTTAGTATCCTGGAGAAAATCAATATACGGGGATTTAAAATAAAAAATTTAAAGAAAACCTAAAATCATCTATATTTTGTTTCTATGTAGCTTCGCTTCTATATATTGCTAAAAAGTTTTTTTTATTATATAAATTTTATTTGTTCATATTTTTTTATCAGGGCACACTATCTTTATAATTTGCTAAGTGACTCTCAGACTTATTTTAATATTTTTAATATTGTTCAAGGAATTTATTCTCACCACCAAACACATTTTTACAGGTAGTTTGACTAATTATATTTTTGTCATTTACATAAGTTTATTTATTTTTTCCTTAATTCAGCATTTGTTTCGTTGGCCGATAGTTTTTAGGATTTTGTCTAAAACATACTCAATCAATGGAGAAAGATGCATTATTTTTCTCTCTTTTTATTTTTTGTTATTTCTTTAATTAAAGTGCTTGAAGTGATAATCTGAATGTTGACTCACATGGTATACGTATGTATGAATTATTAATTTTTTTAGTATAATATTGGCATGTTATGGCAATCGGAGGTTTCTAAAAGTCAAATACTTTTAGCTTATGATTTTGGGTTGTAAATTATAAATTAAAAAAAAACATAATAGATACATGTACAAGTATTTGGATATCATGGTAAATACTTACAAATTACTATGAGTTTTACAATAAATTTGTGAACATGATTTTTAAATAATTAATATAAGTTTATCAAACTATGAAGTAAATTTGTGAACATGATTTTTAAATAATTATATAATTATAAGTTTTCTTAAATACAATAACCATATGCTTCACAATGTATTATTTAAAAAGTTATTTTTAAAAAGTATTTTACAGTAACTAAAATTTGTCAACCTTCTCTTTGTCCTTTCCTATTTTCTTTGTTTCTTTTTTCTCTTTAATTATGTTTTATTGAATGATTTATGAATTCTTTCATGTTTATGAGACATATCTCTCACAAAATCATAAACCCATAGTCTATTTCTTTACCACTCGCCTATGTAGATAAGTGCTCTCTTTATCTTCTTCTTCTTCTTCTTTTTTGCTTTTTTACTGATTTTGTATGAATTTATCTTATTGAGTTTTTAATTTCATGTTGTATTTAGTATATGCGATGAATAATTTTAACACTTCAATAGCATAGATTATGCAAATAGATATATTTGATAAACTTATATTAACCACATATCTATATGTATATTGACCCTTAAGTTGCACGAATTTATTGTTGAATATATCTAAATTTGTCCCGTGCATAGCATGGTTTTTTTTTTTACTAGTTATAAGGTAACATGTTGTACTTAAAAAGTTTGATCACAAGCCAATCAACTTCCGTCACTTCACACGTTCAGAATGACCTCTCATGAAAAGTTGTCCTGTAATAATATATAGTAATTATAGATTGTCCATAAAGTTTACTCTCTAGATATCTAGTAAATTTTTTTGAGTATTAGTGCAAAAGGTTCTATGTAAGATAATAGAAAATAGTAAAAATAACGTCAAAGAACAGTGTAGAAAGATTAATCCAAAGAAAAGTCATAACGTTAAAGAACAACATAGAAAGATTAATTCAACTTCTTCCGCCTCAGTGGTATTTTTTTGTATCTCATTTTAGGAAAAATCAAACATTTATATTCGAATTTGTTCCAAAATATCAGGGAAAACTCTTGTAAAGACCCTAAATTTTCAAATGAAAATAAAAAAAAAAATTAAATTTTGATGTGTGAAATCATTTATTGATTTATTTAGTTTGCGCGTTTTTTATTTTGGCCATACTTTATATCCATGGGTTTGTGCATGTGTGTGTTTAGACCCAACCCATTGGACCAATTCTTTGCCCAAGCCCAACTTGGTTTAACCCGGCCCATGATCCAAATTTTTTTTGGCTTGACCCAAAACCCATTTCATCAGCCAATTCCCATTGAGCTTGTCATATGGGATAATTTTTCCCTAATCATCTCACCCACATGTTCTTCTCCAAAATTATACGTTTACTTCCATCTTCCTCCATCAGAACCAAATCCTTGGAGGCTACCCTTCTTTTCCCCAGCCAAACCCCCTTCCACCCATGGTTTTAATCACAAATCACTCTCTAATTTCCATCATGGTTGAGCAAGGCTATTCCTTCACTCCATCAAATTCTGCAGAATTTTCCCCCCTCCAATGGAGCTCCATGCAAAGCTTTCCTTTACACTCAACCTCTCTCTATTTGTACTCTATCATCCTCACAATTCTACCTACGAATTTCAGTTCTTCAGAAAGTTTAGAGAGTGCCATGGTTGTGGTTTGGCGGTGAGAAATTAGAAAAAAAAACATTAGAAGGAGAGAGAAGAGGGAGAACTTGTTTGATATTCAATCACCAAAATCCAAGCCAAAACCTTCGAATTCAAGCTTAGTTTCTTCAATACTAAGGTGAATGAATCTATCATAACCTTTAATTTATGCCATTGATCGATATTGAGCTCCACGGAGCTCGGAGAAAACAAAACCCAGTTCTGTACTTTCGTAGAAGATGATGTTGACACCAGTGTCATAGTTTTGACACACCGGTGTCCTTGCTTTCTGTATGTGTTAGTGTTCTGTGTTTCATGGTTACACCGGTGTCATAGTTTTGTTACACCGGTGTCTCAACTCTCTGTATCTTACTAGTACTTGTTCTGGATATTCATGGTTACACCGGTGTCATAGTTTTGATACACCGGTGCCTTGACTTTCTGTATTTTACAATGTCCTGTAGTTTCATACTTACACCGGTGCCTCTGAAACCTTACACCGGTGTCATACCTCTCTGTATCTCAGTAGTACACTACAGAATAGACCTTACACCGGTGCCTCAGTTTTGGTTACACCGGTGCCTTTACTCTCTGTATCTTAGTATTACACTACAAAACTGACCTTACACCGGTGCCTCTGAAACCTTACACCGGTGCCTCTGTTATGGAATTTTGACACTTAATTTCTGACTTAGGCTTGTTAAGGCAGGGCATGTTCTATGAAAATATACTTATTTTCTATAAATAAATTTAAGTAAATACATTATTTTCTAGATTTCTTTACTTTAATTTTATTTAATGAAAATAAGGAAATACCCCCCATTTGGAAACAATGGCATTTACAGAAAATTGAAATTCCATCCGAATCAAAATGTCGCCCTCCCTATTTTAGTACAAAATCGAAAAATCACCCATTTTCTTCCTATATTTTGGCCCGAAACTCACCCTAAACTTATGCGTTTGAGACGTATGAATATACCATTGTGCTTAGAAAAAATCAAGGAATCATTTCCGGGACTTTTTATCTCCTAAATCGAAACTTGAAAAAGTTAACTTTTTCTATACTTAGAAAAATTTCCAGACTATTAAAATTTTCAGAAAATAAGAAAACGCTCTCAACTTTTACTTAATGATCACCCAACAATAACTAACCTTAGGTATTACCAATTATTGTAAGATGATACTCTATTCGATGATCATTATGCTAAACATTTTTCTACGAAATTGTGATCATGAAATTCTGACTATATGATAGATTTTCGCGTTAGTGTATTATCTTATTTCTTTGCTAAAAACTTGCATCTCCAACACATCATCATGTTATCATGAGTCTAATCGTTCAAACGAAACTTAGATGGAGTCAATGAGAAACGTTTGAGTTTAGTGAAAATGACACTCGAGATTTTGACACGAGTCATAAAAAGGTCACAAGTTTTTATCGAGAATTTGATAAACTCTTATGTTTGGTGACTCGAGATTTGACTTACTCCTTGGGGAGACGTGTTAGGATGTCTTTAGCCGGGATATGGATTTTAGTCGAACTACGTCTGTTACCACCAAGCTGTGTCTTGAAGCCGAGTCGGTCACGTCTCATGTATTTAGCCAAGTTATGTCGTGAGCCGGTTATGTTCGTAAGCCGTGTCGTGTCTTTTCAAAAATAAAACATAGTTGAAGGGGAGGAGTTAGATATTTTCTAAGTCAAGGCACGATATATGGGAGACATAATGCTGGGAGCATAACGGTTGGGAGCATGGGATACGGGAGCTGATGTTTGGATACACTAGCACCGGATACGAGGTCAGCGTAGGGGTCGGGACCATATTGATCGGGAATATTATAACACCACTTTGGAAAATGAAAGTTTGATGACGGGCAATGCTTGTGTCGACCCGAACTTTGTATTTTGAAAGAAATTTTGGACACTTGTCAACAATGGTGGACACTTATGGATATAAGTCGGTCGCGTGTGTCAGAAACTTAGAAACAAGTCATAGGGTTTGACTTAAGGATACTTTGTCGTCATTTCATTCATTTAATGTACTTACGTGTTTAGTACTTCCGCTTATTGTTTAATCTGATTATGTCAACTCTGATTATTTTGTTCTGTTCATAATACTTGATTAATTGCTCATACTATCTTCATGATCATGCATCATTTGATGCATTGCATAGATTGAGATTTAGGGTAGTTTTATTTACTGAGCGTTAATCGCTCATCTGGTGCAACTTCTCTGCCCCTGGCCTTTCATGCCAGGTGTCGAAGATGACGTTGCTGAGCCCAGTTATCCAGATACCAATGGCGGTACTTTCGAGGAGGATGTCGTAGCCCCGTGGTTCACCTAGATATATTTTGAGCTCTTAATTTCAATCTTTAATGTAATTTCTTTAAATTCGAATGTTGTAATCAAACTTTATTTTGACTAAGTAATGGAAATGTGGTTGACTTTTGATAAATTATTTTAAATTAACGTCTCCGAAATCCGGGGCGTTACAGAAAAGAAGAATGTGTATTAAACTATCAAAAGACATTTTTGCCCCTTGCTATGGATTTAATGAATTATTTCAAAAATAACATATATACGTATATATACATAAAAAATACACACACGCTTATATATATACACACTTATAATATACTCCCTCCGTCCCGAATTTGTTGTCCACTTTCTCCACCTTTTGATGTCCCAAAATTTTTGTCCATTTCAAAAAGTCAATGTACAATATGTCTTGAAATGCCATTTTTACCCTTCTTGGGATTGACCTGATAACTCAAAAAAAAAAAAAAAAACAGTGAAACAGTAAAATCCGTTCATTTCCAAAAACAGAGCACTATTGCATGTTGCATTTCTGATAGACTAGATACATCATACATTGACAATGCCCAAAATATACTCTGTAGAACTTAGTTCCATTATTTACAGCACTACTTGTTTTTTTTTTTGATAATTTTACAACACCACCTAACACGACCCAATTACATGCATTAGCAATTGACGACAAAAGGACCGTGAATTAGACAACCATCAAAAATCTCTTTCTTCTTTTGGTTGAAGAGATTGCAAAAGCTCCAAGCAAACTGGTGGCCAATTCATCTGCAAAGAGAAAAAAAAAAAATCAAAGTGAGAGATAACATCAAAACAAAAAAAAAAAAAAACTGAATATTCCCAGTATGAACTTCGAAAAAACAAACTCACCTTGCTTAGATCATTGTTGTAGATAAGCTACTGTATTTTATACAATTTCACGTTCGCATTGAAGTTGAGAAGGGAGAACCCCACATCTCGTCAATTGGCTTTTATTCATGTGCGGCAACTTGTAGTTGTTTCCACCGTTAACTTTCATCACCTCAATCATACAAGCTTGCAATGTTAAAAATACGCGATCTAGACTTTCGGGGGATAATTCCTCAAAAGATTTCTCCACCGCATGGACAAGCTCATCAATTGTTGCGGGTGCTTCTTGATGTTGCAAAGATTGGATTGCCCTAAAAAAACCAAGGTCGAGCACATTCATATCCGGACTTTGCGGGGGTTGACAGGCCAAGCGAATATCGAATCCATCTTCGCGTGCTGCTTCGAGAAAATCGACATCCAATGGATGAATATGCGGCTTTGCGTTATCTTGTTGAATGAATATTGTCTCCCTTTCACCGGAAATCGGCCACTTGGCTTTAATAGCAGGAAGTACTTTGTGAATCAAGTATGACCGACTCACATCTTTAGTCACTTGTGTAATCGCTTTTGTTTCCAATGTGCCGGCAACCCGATTTTTACTACTTCTCTTGGCAGGTTCTTTGAAAGTAAATGGAAAGATCCCTATCTTGCTCGAAAATTCAACATTTCCATTCGAGTCGAATCGTGGTCGCGCAACCGCGGCAAGAAACATTACTTTCGTGATGAACCGTTTGCTCTTACAAGTGCGATGCGGTTCATGTTCTTCGGGCAATAGATAGTACCTTTCAGCTTCTTGTGACAAATAAAACCATTTTTCATCAATATGTACATAGTTGTACATATTTTTGAAAATTGGTTGGCTTGCTAGACTATTTGGCTCAAGCATTGATAAACAAAAACACAACCTTGATCTCTTATTTTCTTCCGATAAATAAGGCTTAATCGCGTTCGAATGACGTCTAAACATACCTTCTTTGATTCGCCTATGTAGTGTTGATTTTGTCACATTCAAAGCTCTTGAAAACGAGCGAATATTAGTTCGGCGATGGCGGGACATTGTAGCAAGCTGGTCGAGCCCAATCTCAATTCTCTTGCGACCTGCTCTCCCTAGCAATTTGCAAGATACATCAACCATCATTCCATTTGCAATACAAGCCTGCCCTTGCTTCCAAATCCGACTGACAGTTTTTTCACTAACAGAGTATAGTTTGGCAACGAGCTTTATAACACCCTTTTTCAATCTTCCGTTCTTAGTTTCCACCAAAAGAGTATCAAAAACCGCCTGACGCTGTAAGTTGGTTAAATTTTTTTGTGGTCTGGAGTGGGTGGAGCTTTTTTCAAATAAAGGATTCATAAATACACTTGGTAGGAAAAAGGTTTCTGTTCTCGTAGAAAGGGGAAAAGGTTCTTGAGAGGTGTGGAAGATATTGGAGTAGCTAGGTGTATGAAAGTCGAAAGATGAACAGATGAGACTTCGGAAGAAGAAGGAAGGTGGAGGTTAAGGGGGAGAGGTAGAATTTGTTTTTTTCCCAGCTGATAAAGGTGCTTCAAATGTTAAGGAAAAGTGTGGTCACCTGGAGTATTTGGAGGGATTTATACTGCCTTTTTGGAGGGATTTGTACCACCCAAGAAAAATTTCTTCCGCCCTCCATTTTGAACGGTGGCGGGCAATCAAATTTAGAGCCAAAAAAAACCTTCCAGAATTACCCTGAAGTTACAGCGGTTCAAGTACTAAAAAAAAAAAGAAGCTACAACAGTTTACTTTGTACTATTGCAAAAATATTTTAAACCTGGAGTAGTTTGAATTTGAGGGGCAGTTTTGGAAAGATAATTTTTTGGAGTGCAATATTTTTGACCTCTTAAAATTTAGAATCCCAAGAAATGGACAACAATTTCGGGACGGAGGAAGTATATATATATATATATATATATATAGAGAGAGAGAGAGAGACACATATATATATTCACGTATAATGTATACGGATAATATATAGTGTATATATATGTATAATATATATATATATATATATATATGTTTATATGTTTATATGTATGTATTTATATTTATACATATGTATATATATTTAAAAATATACGTATATATACATAAAAATTACACACACGCTTATATATATACACTTATAATATAAGTATAATATATATATATATATATATATATATATATATAGAGAGAGAGAGAGAGAGAGACATATATATATATATATACACGTATAATGTATACGGATAATATATAGTGTATATATATGTATTATATATATATGTTTATATGTATGTATTTATAAAATATACGTATGTTTATAATGTGTGTGTGTGTATATATATATATATATATATATATATATATATATATATATAATATACGTCTATTATATATACTTATATTATGTTTAATAAAGATAAGTGTGTATATAAAAGGGTGGGTATTTTGGTAATTGGTTAAGGCTAAGGCAATACCTTAATTAGCCTTAGGGGGTGGGGCTAATTAGGAATTTTCTGGGAGTTTTAATTAGCTCACGGGCTAACTAACACACCTCAGAATTTTTTGTCAATCAACGGGTTAGAGGTGAGCCCAGCCTTAACTTGTGTTAACTAACGCACCACCTAAGGCCCAATCCAATCAGGCCTAAGTATTAAGATACAAATATTGTTGTTACAATTTTGCTACACCTGCAACACAGAGCACACCGCAGTTCCAAAAAAAATGTTTTTAAAAAAGAAAAATTAAAACTCAGCAGATCATCATCATCCCCTACCCCCGTGTTCAACAGCTTCTTCCCCCTAACCCCAAACCCCACCCGACCGTTCCCGCCTCCCACTGTTGCGACACCCCTCCCCCTTCCACTCCAGTTCGCCGCCGCACCACCAAATCGCCACCGTGGTTACCCCTCTCTCTCTCTCTCTTTCTCTCGTCTCTGACGGTGTTGGCTGTCTCTCACGGTTACCCCTCTCTCTCTGTATAATATGAATGTGTGTACGGAATTTTGCAGCACACCATGAACATCTTAATGTTGTGTTCTTACGTTGAAATGTATTTCATGTATAGATATTTCATTCGGGAAGAAGTCAAGGTCGAAGAAGGAGATTGGAAAAAAGAGAGATAAACAAGGAAGCCTAATTTCCTGTTCAAGTGTTCTTTAGGTAATTGCTGTTGGTTGGTTTCGGTTTCATCATTACTTGTTTGACTTGATTTATACATCTATTTCCATTGATTGTGTGTAAGCGGCGGCAAAGTTGTGTGTTTGTTCCCCCGGGGGGGGGGGGGGGGGGGATGGGGGATGAATTTGCTGAGTTTTAATTTCTTTTTCAAAAACAGTCCAAAACGTTGTGCTTTGTGTTGTATGTGTAGCAAAATTGTTATTGTTATATGGATTTTGATTTGAAAAAAGTGCAATTAGCAGAAAAAAATTGACAGGGTTCAAATTCCAGGGATTTCATTTTCTTCCTAATCTTGCAAGATATATCCAATTTTTACGCCACCAGAACCAGCCCACAACCCTAAATCCATCAGGTCCATGAGCTGTTTTTGGGGCGGGAAGCACTGGCTTTCTCGGCTTCTATTCAGGGCCGGACCTGTTTTTGATTATCTTGCTAGGCATGGTTATAATGAAAATTGTGTACTCCCTGTTTCATTGATGATCTGTTATTTTGTAGAATTGACATGTATTTCATGTAATTTGTCTCATATTTTGTTATGGATTTGTTTACCCTTGTATGGAGATGATCTCTTATCGTATTAGATTTGACTGGTATTACGTGTTGCTTCTCATAGTTTTGTTAGCAAATTTTCCCTGTACGTCAAGGCCATCAGAGATATTGCTTGAACAGATCCATCCGGTTCTGTACAAGGATAATACTAAATAATCAATTGGATAAGTACATCGGTGTTTGAATCTAAGGTCTAATATGTAGGAATTAGGATCTATCTTGTTTAGAAGAGTGCATCCTCTGGATAGTGTTGGAAGTAGGGTCGGCTGGCCTGGTGCGAAATTTTTGGTATGATATTTTTGGTGTTTAACTTCTATGACGAAAATTTGATGACTCAGAAAGAAGAGTGACAAAAGCTGATAAAAGACACACTCAAAGTTATGACAAAAGCTGATAAAAGACACACTCAAAGTTAAGCCTATGCACTTTCAAATCTGCCTTTTGAGTTGACCGAGAAAGAATGGATAAATTATCGAAGGGAATATTCATTAACGAAAATGAGATATTTTTGAACAACTATGAAAACCAAAGAGCAACCAACTCGAATTAAACATGATAGAGGAATAGGAACGTAAAAGGTTTTCCCTAGATGTTAGCTTTTTATGCCAGCTGAGACCTTCTTAATCAACTGGATATGCTTTGCAAGTCAAATGTTGCATATTTATAAGCAAATAAATGTACATTAATTGAGGCCTTCCAAATTTTGAGTTCTTAGGCATTGCCCTTAAAGGCCTGTTCCTTGGACTAAGAGGGAAAAATGAGAAAGTCTGTTGTCTCTAAGACTCAGAGGATTCTAAATGTTTGATCTTCTGAGGCTTTTGACTGGGTAAAATACAAATCTTTGGACCCATGAAGTTGAGCTTGAATTATAAGCCAACCACATTAATCCTAAAGCTCTAAGGTTCGAGCCTCATGCGAGGCTAGCGGGTGTCACACATCTCAAGGTGAAGTACGGGTTCCTCATCGTCAAACGGAAAGAAGGATAGCTAAATAGGTAGTACTTAATATTTTGATCATGGATTTGTGGAGAGATTTGTCGTTTTTTTCACTTCATATTTTCTTGCTCTTGGTAACTTTCCCCGAATTTGCTTAGTGTCTTTTGAAAGTGGGTTGGCATAACATAATGCATTCCTTTTTTCAGCTACTCATATGTGGATCTGGATGTTACCCTCTTGAGACTTGGAACTTAACATCTTCAAATTGTTGGATTTCAATTGTACTACTTCTGGAACTGGTTCTGAGTATCACAATTCCTTGAAGAAGGTTTTCATCTCCTTCATATACATGTATCTGACTTGATTTTCACAAGGTAAATTGTTTTCATCTCTCTCAACGCAGAGGACTGATTATGTGTCCAGGTCTATCGGAGGTTCAGCATCCCTCCACCACCTTTTAGCATTACGAGCTCCTGTTACTTGGATTGTTATCCTTTTAAAACAAATATCCTATGGCTAAGCGGAGAGTTCTTATATGATATGGACATGGAGTCTAGCCTACTATGTGGTTTTGATTTACCCACCTCACCAAGCTCATCTTATAAGGATATTGTTTTAAAGGTTCTGAGCTTCACAACCTTCAGAAGTGTCTGTTTGTTGCGGCCGTATTTATGGTAAAGGTTGCTTTACTGAAAGCAGAATTCAAAAGCATCAAATTGGAGCTTCCAAGAATTTATCATTTTTTAGTTCTTTAATTATTTTTACAACGAAGTAGAAGCAGTAACAAACTCCATGACACAACTTCCAAGACAGAAAAGGCTTAAATTTGTGCGCAAAAAGCCACCCACAAAGAGTGCTGGGAAAGCTGAGGTGGATAGTGGTTTTCGACTCGGTCCCACCTCCATTATGGACCTTCCTGATGATTGTCTATATTACATATTCCAACGGCTAGCCTGCAAATCAGAACGCGACTCTTTCGGTTTGACTTGTCTCTGCTGGCTTCAAATTCAAAATTCAAGTCGTCAATCCTTGAAATGCGCAGTCTTTTTATCACGCCGGTCATCATTATCTCCGACTACCAGCACTCAGCCTCCCCTTGATAGGTTGCTCAATCGATTTTGCCAGCTACAGTCGTTGTCCCTGACCGGGTGCGATAACCCTAATTCGCTCTTATCTCAGTTGCAACATCATGGCTCAAAGTTGAAAGCTCTTGAGTTGAATCGATGTTCTCGGCTTACCGATTATGGGCTTTACCTGGTTGCTGCTGTCTGCCCATCTTTGACAGCTCTTAACTTGAATCGTTGTTCTCGGATTACTGATTATGGGCTTAACCTGGTTGCATCTGGCTGCCGGTCTTTGACAGACATTAGTCTCTGTTGGTGTGATGTTACAGATGTTGGGTTAGAAGTTTTGTCAAAATCTTGCTTGGCTTTGAAAAATGTGAAACTTCTACATTGTAAGCTTATTTCTGACCGTGGAGTAAGAGCTCTTTCTCAAAATTGCAGTCAGCTGCAGTGTGTCTGCGTATCAATGTGTAATATCACTGGTGTTGGTTTTAAAGGGTGTCCCAAAACTCTAACTTGCTTAGAGGCTGCAGGTTGCAACCTTGAACCAGAGGGGATACAGGGCATTGTAAGTGGAGGTGGGCTAAAGTATCTGAATGTATCCTTTACTCGTTATTGCCTTGGCGGAGATGGTTTGGGAGCTATTGGGTCATCTGGATTTGCCAAAAGGCTTACTATCCTTGATTTTAGAATGTGCAAAACTGTTAACGACGAAGCTGTTGTGGCGGTTGCTAAGGGGTGCCCTTTGCTACAGGAGTGGAGCTTGGTATCCTGTCATGAGGTTAAGTTATTAGGCTGGGAATCGGTTGGCTCAAACTGTGGTAACTTGGAGAGAGTTCATGTTAATAGATGTAGTAATTTATGTGATCAAGGGTTACAGGCATTAAGGGATGGATGCAAGCGCCTCACAATCTTGCACATCAGCAAGTGTGATCGAATTTCTTCTACAGCAATGGAGGTGTTTAAAAGGTTAAGACATGATGTGGAGATCAAAGAAGAAGTTCTACATAGCATTGCACCTAGTTGGGTTTTCGACGAGGGTGGATAATTCCGTCGCTAAGTTAAAGCTTATCCTAGGACCACAATTTCTTCAAATCGATGGTTAGTTCTTGGACTCTTACTCATTTTAAAATTTGATTGATGTATCAATGAATGTTTTTTTATTAAAAATGATGTACTTCAGTTAAATATGTTTGTGTATCCATTTTGCAATTACCTACTTGTGGAAGGCAAGCTCATCTCATGCTTTGCATGCACTCATATTTTATTTTTCATTTTTTGGTTCTTACTTTTAAAGCAACCAGATATGTTCCATGACTTGACAGACCAGCAAAATCTACATAGTAGCTGCGTTACTTGGGTTAGATTGTTCCTTGGTTCAACTTTCTTTCCTTAGGAGTTAAATTAACTTTAATTTCACAGATAGGTCAATAATTACCGCCATAGTTGTTATTGCTCCCGGCTTGCTACCGATTTCGTGGAATCATTTGTTTTAGCCAATTAGCAGTATAGGGTTCAGTAACTGATTTGAAGTTTCACCAATCTGCCACTTGGAAGTTTAAAATCTAACAATCTCTCCATCCTTCAAATTTGATCGAATGTCCCCCAAGGGAAAAACTATCACTGATCTATGTTTTTGTAGAAAAGTAGCATTCTACCTTAAATTGTAATAAGTAGAAGTTTTTTGATGTAATGAAAATATGAAAAGCAGTTTGCAGAGAGATCATCTATCCACGGAAAAGATGCTGTGCATTACCAGTTGCAACCAGACAGGAACGAACGAGGTTGATTTGCAAAGGGCTAGCATCATATCATTTATCATATCATATAATATATAAGCAAATTGGAAGCTCTGCTTAGGAAGCTCTAGAAATTCTCCACATGTTTAGCTTGTTTATCGCCATGTGTCCTTTTGTCTCTTTATTGGCAGGGTTTTAACTAGTCGGGGGGTGTCACTGTCCCAATTCTCAAGTGGATGGCATGTGTCCTGCTCTAAACTTCATTATTCTCTACTTAATATTTTCCTTTACCTCTTTAGAGACACATTTCTTCTTTTCACCCTTTTCCTTTCTCTATAAGTACAAGCAGTACATGGAAGTTACAGGGTGCAAACAGAGAACAACAGTACTGAGAAGCTCCCTTTGTTTTTCTTTTCCTTTTAGAAACCTCATTTTCTACAACTTGCAACTTTTACTCTCTATTCTGACATTTATTGATTTTTTGTTTGTTTTCAAGCTAATGAGAAACTATTGAAACCATAACAGATTGTGGGATGTACTTTTACTGTCTCCTCACAACACCTCTCTTCTCCGTCCTCAATGCATATCTGCCTCTTCATCTCATTATCATCCCTTCCTCTCAATTTTTCCTTCCCAACCATTAATGCATCTTTTTCAACCTTTCGTGTGTGTACAATCTACTTTGCAGTATTATTATCATCTGTATGATGGCAAAATTCAAGTCATTTACTTCGATTCATAATTAGAAGAATTACTTTAAGCTCTACTTTGTGGATTTGTTCCATGGAATGTGTGAGCCAACGATCATGATTGTTTGTGAAAAAAAAAATACTGGCACCTTGAAAGACCAGTGCCTGCGGATCCATGTGGATTGTTTGTTCGCCATATGCTTTTGTTTTAGCATGTGAATCGATTTCTCTTCTGCTTATCATTGTCGTATGTTCACTTCCTTTTTTGCAATCCGGTGACAAGCCAATGAGCTTATGAACTGTTCGATGAAATGCATCTTTACAGTTTGAATGGTGTATACAGTCCGTTAAATATCTGCAGTCTAAGACGAAACTAATGATTCCTAACCTCTCTTCCTCCTCGTTGTTTTTTATACAAAAAAATCTAATAAAAAAGCCTCACGTGGCTTAAATGGCGGTGTTGTAGTCACCTTTGTTTGGGTTGTATATTTGAATTTCACATGTGGCAGTCACTTTACACCATTACTTGATCATCGATGTTCACGAGGTTTCCAACAAACTTTCTTTAAGCACTATAATCACTACCTTCCATTTGTTTATCTATCTGGGGAGTTTACTTTTGAAAGCAACTGTATTCGTAATCGTGTATACTGCTTGATGTAATTTAAATCTTACATATGATTACTTGGGGTAGGTTTGGATCTTCGATTTTGCTACAGAAAGCAATAGAACTGAAATAGGGTTACTTGGGGGTATGTTTCATTTCAATTGTTGACTAAACAACAGATTGAGAAACATTATTATATACCAGCAGTATTTTATATTCAATGAAATGTTTGATTGGATAAACCTGTGGTAATGATCTATATGCCTCTCTTGATTTTTGCACTCTCCATGAAATATACCTCTCTTGATTTTTGTAAATTACAGTAGATACGCATAGCCGAGAAAATAACATTGTTTAGGTCTTTTCTTGGTCTCTCGCCGTTGTCTTGGTGATTCCTTTCACCATTTCTCTCATGACTGCTAAATTCTGATATATTCTATTCCCATGCAGGTTCTTTGCACTATATCGAAAGAAAAGTCTCTCATTTCAAATATTTTTTGTTAAGTCATATTTCAGAGTTTGCCAAAAGATTTTGGAGCGACGAAGTGACAAGGGATTTCTCTCCAGTGTCTGCTAAGATGCTCTGGTTTTTGTTTGACGCCATTATGTGGAGAAGACTCTTTATTTTTCAAAGATTATAGATCTAACTGATACTATGTTTCTGTCTTTGACCTACATACAAGGTACATATGGATGTCGTTTGCTTTGGCGGATTGCCTCGATATGGTGGGCATCACACTCCATTTCTTTGACGTTTCTGCATTTGCATTCCTTTTCTTTTTTCATGCCCTTTTTTTGATAAGTGAAAGTGTCCGAATTTGTTCATCTTGACTAATCTCTGGTTGATTTAAAGCCTTCAGTATCTTATTATAAGGGGTCTTTGTGAGGTGGGGGAGAGACATGGTTTTATACTCCAATGCATGGGTTTGATTACGAATGTAGTTAGACAGGTGCTAATAAGGATAGATGTTTCCAGGACATGCATATGTTGTTATAATTTTAATATTTTTACTTTTAATAATATATTTAATTCCTTAATAAATTAGAAGTATTAAGGTGGTGAGTAATAGTACCCTTTAATTTGTATAAAAGGGTACAATAGTACTCCATTTAATTAGAAAGCTTATTACTGATTTAAGATAGGCAATGGATGGTTTTCCATATAAAGAGCATGTGCAAGTATGGAGTGTGATACACTGTTTCTAAAAAATAACTTCAAAGTGCGTATTGTTGGTCTACTCTCAATGGTTTTTGTATTCGATCGCAATGCAAGAAAGGAATAATAACTGCAATGGTTGCTGCTAAGTAATAGTGCTATTTTCCGTCTTTTATGTTACGATTACACCAATAGGTCATGGCTATTAGAACATTTGACATTGTCTAGGATGTTGGTTTTGGGAAAGCAGAACAATAAGGAAAAGGAAAAGAATTGAACATCATCAACAATAATAAAAATATATATCACGTGAGGTCTGCTACATGTAAAATCGAATTATTAAATTGAATAAGCGGGAAGAAAAAGAAAAATTATAAGATTGTTAATTGAAACCTAAAATAACAATGACTAAAGAGGTATCTAAATCGTTTAAAGTATGTGTTAAAGTATGAATATAAAAGTACAGAATTATATGGTATGGTTAAATTAAAAGAGTTTGAGTAGTATATCATATAACCTACGGCCACAAGGCCCAAACCACTACATTGAGATTTTTTTTCCTAGCTGTTGTTCACCCTTTTCTTGGGATCTTTCTTTGAATAAGAAAATAACTTGAAACCTATAATGTCTTTTCATGAGATCACATCACAATGAGTTTGTGTTGGAGCAGAAGAAAGGGGAGATGACTATTTAAGATCATTGATTTGTGAGTATTTCTCATCTCAACTCTCGCTTTCTAACCCATTACACCACCTCTAGATATTTTATAAAGATCCTTGCATGTTGACTAAGGCTGCACATACTTTGTGTGGGAAATTTTGAATTAATGCAGGTAATAAATTTTATCTCCTACTTTTGTTGCTTTGCCACGAAGTTTGTGTTCAATTTTTACACTATCTGTCTACACTTTCTACACTTTGTGATGTCTTGCAAGGAACATAAGAGAAAAGAACGAGAAAAATCAAACTATTTACACTTTCTCATGAAGTTTGTATTTTTCTATTTTGATTTTTTGGTTACGACCGTAGAGTTGGAATCTATTAATTTTGTTGTTGTGATGATTTACCCAAAATATTTGAGAATAGGTATAGGTATTTTGTGTAAATGGGTTTGAAAGACGGTATATCAAATTTGTGGTTTTAATTTTGTTCGTAGTGCCGTAAGTACGGATAATACGCTAGTGATTATAACAAATTTAAATGATTAAATATTATAAGCCCCGTTAAAGAAGTATTAAGATACATAAAAAGTTAATATTATTCACTTATACAGGTTTTCACAGGGTTCAACTTCAGAATTTCTTCCTAATCATGCAAGATATATCTTTTGCACGACCCCAGAATCGAACAAGTCTGTTTGCTAGTTTTCATCGATAATCTTGATGCTTGAGGTGATATATATGTTTGGGGGATGTCCGATCCACAGTCCAGGAATGAATCAATTTCACGCAAACGCAGGAGGACCATCATTTTTTGGGGCATAGGCAGTGGCTTTCTTGGCTTTTATTCTGGGCCAACCCTTTTTTTTGATTATCTTGCTAGGCGTACTTATAATGAAAATTGTGTACTCCATGTTTCATTAATGATCTGTTATTTTGTAGACTTGAGATATATTTCATGTAATTGCATCTCATATTTTGTTATGGTTTTGTTTCCCCTTGTATGGTGATGATCTCGTATGATCCTATTAGAATTTACTGGTATTACTAGTTGCTTCTCACAGTTTTTGATAGCAATTTTTCCATGCACGTCAAGCCCATTAGAGATATTGCTTGAACAAATCAATCATGCTCTGTAGAAGGACTAGTAATTGCCCAAGACGTCGAGAACACATTTATATGAAATTATAATTCTCTACTTCTATTTGAGAAGTGGTTTTATCTATGAATCTAATTAATTTTATTAAATAAATTAAAGAAAAGTACATTTATTTGTAACAATCAATGAAAATAAAGTTTGCATATTTCGTGCTACACTCATTTATTTTATATGTCAACTTATCGTGTATTTTTTTTTTATGTCTCTTTAGCAATGTGAGATTGAGACTTGTCCCCAGTAGCTCTTTTATGTTTTAATCTTATCCATGGGATCAAATTTTAGACTGCATTTCAACCATTAAAATCAACAAAAATTTAGTATGTGAAGAGACATTTTCAAAACACCCCTTGTGACATATGCATAAAATATGCACGTGAACAAAATACGAACAAAAAAAAAAAAAAAATGCACGGATAAGAATCACATATGCATTATTATGTTTATGAATTTTTTTTTCATTTACATTTTATTTCCCTTGCTATGTGTATTGCAAACAATACCGGTTATTGTCGAAATATTTATAATCATCTTATTAAATTATTAAATTATGAAAATAAATTGAAATTGTATTTAATCTTATGGCGAAGTTTAAGTTAGATTTGGCTTAACTTAACTAAATTATTTGTTGTATTTTATTTTTTAATATTTGTATCGGTTTTAATGGTTTATTAGTTAGTCCCTATGAAAGAAATGTAAGAAATATAAAATTATGTCCAACAGTCAGAAAAAATTAATAAAACCATAAAATAAGACAAAACACAACAAAATAACTCAAAACAAACACCGTTTTGACTAATTTTTCAATTTTTTAAAAAAATTGTGGACATATCATACCAAATATTAAACCAATAAGAGTCGATATTACACTTTAACTTAGTCAAAATGCCAGGATATGAATTGCTTTATCTTAGCCCACCTATTCTATATACCAACTTATCTTGCATTTTCTACTGTTTAGCAATGTGAGACTGAAACTTGTTCCCAAAAGCACTTTCTTGTTTTAATCCTATCCATTTGATCAAATTTAAGACTTTATTGCAACCATTAAAAACTACAAAAAGTTAGAGATATTTTCAAAACACCCCCTTGTGTTGTTAAATAGATAATATTAACTGAACAACCAGATAAGTATATCATTGTTTGAATCTAAGGTCTAATACGTAGTGATAAGTGCTTAAATGCGACCATCTAAGCTACTTACTTGTCATTTGTCGGCCCATTTTACTTCATTATTTGGGAGAATTAACGTGTTTATTGTAATTGTATGTTTTGAAGGTCTATGGATGCGGAAGGATGCTTAAAAAGACATTTGGAGAAATGCTGATCAATTTGGAGTTGATTCGAAGACCGGTCCAAAACTCGGTGTGTAATGATTCAAGTTGGGTTGCATAGAAAATTTAAAGATCTACATTTTAGCATGAAATAGTAATATCTCAATTCGGATGTTTACTACGTCAAAATGGCTCCGAAGTGAAGCGACGCAATTTGTTTTTTTCGCCCGGACGCGACCTATCTCCGTCTAGATGCTCGAGCCAAATCTGAAGGATTTTTAGGCTGTTTTTTTTTTGTCCAGATGCTGCCCTTTTTTCGTCTGGACACCTCGGGGCATTTTGCGCAAATCTTCAACTATTTTACCCATCGGAAACCTGCCTTCTCCGTCCGGACGCTCTGTGTTTAGAAATTTCATTTTTCAGTCGAATTAGGATTGTAAAATCTTATAAATAGGGGCTAGGGTTGAGAGAAACACATCTTTTCATTTTGCGGTTATTTTAAAAGCTAGAGAAGACTTAGAAATTTAGTTTTCTTCATCTGATCTCTCCGGTCTTCCATGGATTCGATTTATTCTTTGATGTTTTCTCCATCCATGGCCCGCTAAACCCCTTCTCGGCTAGGGTAACAATGTAACTCTTCCTGAACAATGTAATCATATTCGTTTCATGTTTTTATTCAACCTGTGACGTATGATTTTGGATGATTTGTTGTTTTAAATATTTAATCTTTTTCAATCTATTCCCCGTGTTTGTATTCATGATATCAAGCACAATCATAATGGTTTTCAACGATTCTAGATAGTCACTGAGATGGGCTATATAACTTTCGACAGATCGTGTCGCTAAGACGGTCCATACTTGATATGGATCGTGCCAGGGTGACCATCCGCGCTATGTTGACATAGTCTTTATAGTGTATGAATCCGGACACTCTCTTTTTACGTAATTGAATGTTACTTTGAATCGAATATTGATTGCATTAGGAAGGAAGAACGAAATCGAAGTCCTAGCCCGTTGTTCCACTAAAATTTTCAAACTCTTAATTTGCTTCGTTTCCTAATTCATATTTTAATTTCTTAAATTAGTTTTGATTAATTCAGAGTTTTAGGTTCCATAGATCCACCAAATATTTCAATCTCTTACATTAAATTAGAAGTAAATCACAAAAATATCGCAACTCAGCTTATTTTTCTCCGTGGATGGTCCTGGTCTTTCTACCATCCTTCGAAGTAGTTTTAAGCCTTGGTTTTATAAATTTCTTTTTGGGTGAGCAGACTCGTTGATTTTGGGCACTATCTATGGGATGCCGAGCATTCAACGATGCCATTCTCAAGATTGCCCGAGCAATCAGAGCGCCTCACGGGGCTTCCACCGATCGGTTTGACTTATGGTGAGATGCGTATGATTGAGAGGGCATGGTCTGCCCATGGTGAGAGCTAGCTGCTTGGTTCTACGCACAATTAGTCTGCCGATCGCCCTGTCAATTATCCATCACTCCGAGGGATTTTGGTCAGCTTGAAGCATGAATTTTTGGGATTCAGAGCGTCCTCGAGCATCATTTGAAAGATTTTGCTAAGCAAATTTTGTGACTTGTTTCTTTTTGCCGAGCAATCAGTGGTCTAGAAAACTGGGTGCCAGTTGATAATTTGAGATATATTGCAAAGTGCCTAAATCTGGACGATCATTTGTTGAGTTGTGTGCTAAGAAATTGAGTGCCTAAATCTGAACGATAATTTTTGAAATTTGTTGGAGTTCTAATTTTAAAAAAATCTAAAAAAAATTCATAAATTGTAACGTGAAGTTTGTTTTGTTAAAAATATTTTGAACTTGAAGTTCAATATTTGACCGGTGACTTTTGACTAATTTTAAGCATATAATAGTTTCAAAAGAAAAAACAAAAAAGACTAATTTTTTTATTAGCAATAATTTTGCAAGGGTTACAAGATTATTTAAAATTGCAAAATGATTTTGTAAAGTGCGGTTTATTGAACAAATAATGCGTATATCACATTCAACTATAATTACTTCAACATAAACTCTAACGATGCATGTTTTACATTATAAAGTTATAACAGGCCCTAATAATTACCATGTGAGCTAATATTTAAATTAGTGTGAATAATTAAATGCTTTAAATTTAATTTCCATATATAATAGATTATTCTGAATATTCAAAATGAAGAATAAGTAAAAGAAAAAATAGTTCGGCCTTCGGAGATGCTTTAGTTCATCTAATTATAGAATAAGTCAAAAATATTTACAGTATTTATATAACACAAAATGTGTCGAACTAATACCCTTGATTAATGGTATTCAAATAAAACATCGAGTAAACTCCAATTCAGCTCAAATAAATTTTTATTTCATCTTAATAAGAATTTATTTTAAAAGTAATAAATTATAAATTAAAATTTTTTTAAAATTTTATTAAGAAATAATAATGTAAAATAGATGATTTTTAAAAAACTAAATTTTGCCCCTAAATTTCAACCGCCGAAGGTTGCTTGGGAAGTGATATAACTAAAAATCTTAGGGGCCGATTGGATGCCGTTTTAATTTTTGGTGTGTTAAGTAAAGAGGGTGTGTTAAATAATTTGGTGTGTTAAATAAGATGTGGTGGCCCACATTGATGTGACTTTTAAGAAGGGTGTGTTAAATAATATAGTGATTGGATGAAAGGTATGTTTGAAAAGGAAAATGTGTATTAAACTATCAAAAGACATTTTTGCCCCTCGCTATGGATTTAATGAATTATTTCAAAAATAACATATATATGTATATATACGTATATTATAAGTACATAACTACACACACACTTACATATAGTTATATTTATATATCCATATACATTATAATTATATTATATATGTATATATTATAATTATATTATATATGTATATATTATACTTATATATGTACATATAGTTATACTTATATATATTGTAAGTATAATATATACATATATACTTAATATATATATACACTTAAAAAAATATATATACACACACAAACACACACTATATATACTTAAAAAATATACATATATGTATATATACTTAAAAAAATATACATATATCCACATATATGTATATATATTTAAAACTATACGTATATATACATAAAAAATACACACACGCTTATATATATATACACTTATAATATAAGTATAATATATATATATATATAGAGAGAGAGAGACATATATATATACACGTATAATGTATACGGATAATATATAGTGTATATATATGTATTATATATATATATATGTTTATATGTATGTATTTATATTTATACTTATGTATATATATTTAAAAATATACGTATATATACATAAAAAATACACACACGCTTATATATATATATATATATATATATACACACTTATAATATAAGTATAATATATATATAGAGAGAGAGAGAGACATATATATATACACGTATAATGTATTCGGATAATATATAGTGTATATATATGTATTATATATATATGTTTATATGTATGTAGTTATATTTATACTTATGTATATATATTTAAAAATATACATATATATACATAAAAAATACACACACGCTTATATATATACACTTATATATATATATATATATATATATATAGAGAGAGAGAGAGAGAGAGAGAGACACACACACACACACACACATATATATATATATATACATGTATAATGTATACGGATAATATATAGTGTATATATATGTATTATATATATATATATATATGTATATGTTTATATGTTTATATGTATGTATTTATAAAATATACGTATGTTTATAATGTATACGTATTATATATTATATAAGTATATATGTATGTGTGTATAAATATTATCAATATATATATATATATATATCTATAATATTAATATAATATATATCTATTATATATACATATATTATGTTTAATAAAGATAAGTGTGTATATAAAAGGGTAAGTATTTTGGTAATTGGTTAAGGCTAAGACAATACATTAGTTAGCCTTAGGGGGGTGAGGCTAATTAAGACATGTCTGAGGGCTTTAATTAGTTCATGGGCTAACTTTAGAGCATGTCCAAGAGGGAATAGTTATTTTCCCTACTAATAGTGTATTTTTAAGTTTAGCTAGCCTTTTTTTTGTCAAAACTCCAACAATACTATCTATTTTAGCTATTATCTATTAAAATATATATTGTTCACTTTTTCACTTTTCTTTTACCTTTTTTTTATTCTTTGGAAAAAAAGAAAGAAATTTTAGAGGAGTGAGAAACTATTAAAAAACCAATTGCTAGTGAATAGTAGCTAGGTATATTTACCTAGGCACTATTCACAAAACTAAAATACCTAGCCATTTATTGAGGCTCTTGGAGCATAATTTTTTGTGATTTGGGTAGCTAAAATAGCTAAAAATCATGTTTTGCTAGCCTCTTGGTGATGCTCACCTCAGAATTTTTTGCCAATCAACGGGTTAGAAGTGGGTCCAGCCTTAACTAAGGCTTGTGTTAACTAATGCACCAGCTTAAAGCCCCATCCAATCAGGGCCATTACTGGATAATAAGGATAATATTTTGTTGCCATGACATATAATAGACTTATCATTCTTTCTTTCTTATTATGGAAGGTAGTGTTGTTATATTTGCTTATTACAATACTGCATCAATTGTGATGCTTACAGTTGTGGAATGGTTTCTAATTCTCTAAAACAAATGGTTACTATGTATTTGGTCATGCTAAGGGGCCATTTGGCCTATGATGTTTATTGGATTGTTAAATTATGACGCATGAAGTAGGACTTAATTCAGTTGGTGTCGTTTTGACTAAATTATTTGTTGTGATTTTTTATTATAATTAGAAAAATGTTAACTATTGTCCATTAGGCGATAGATAATGTGTAAAAAATATATCGATGTCCGTAAGTTGTGTATTGATATCTATGAATATAAAATATCTGCTAAATATGTATTGATATCCGTGTTTATTTGTCTTTATGCGTATATTATCTACCGGCCATTAGAGCAAGCCTAACGGGCTGTTTGATAACCTATTTTCAGCACTTAAAACTGAATAGGTTAAGTAAAAAGGTATTAAATCGGTTTGATAACGAAATTTTGAGGAACTTAATATATTAAGTCTTCAGCAAAAATAAAGAGTAAACAATTAAGTAGCTACCCCCCTATTTAATCAAAAAACTGAACACACTCAAAAAAGTTTTTTTAAAAAGAGTCTGTTTACCATGTTGCCGACCACCGCCACTAACCATTACCGGCACCTGCCACTAACCACCACTGCCACCTGCCACCACCACTACCACTTGCCACCACCACATTGCCGACCACCACCACTTATCACCACCACACTGCTGACTATTGGCACTAACCACCACCAACACCGCGCACCCGCCACCACACTACCACCACCTGCCACCGTTATCCTCCACCGCCACTAACCACCATAGTGCTAACCACTACCGGCACTTGCCACTAACCACCACTGCCACCCGCCACCCGCCACCACCACTACCACTTGCCACCACCACCATTTTCACCACCACACTGCTGACTATTGGCACTAACCACCACCGACACCGCGCACCCGCCGCCACACTACCACCACCCGCCACCGTTACCCTCCACCGCCACTAACCACCATAGTGCTAACTAGGGGTGTACAAAAAAATCAGAAAAATCGCTAAACCGGATCAATCGGACCGAACCGGTCTTTTTGGATTGGTTTCATGGTTTAGTAGATTGGTTATGGTTTTAAAAAAATTAGAACCGGATATTATGGTTTGGTCCATGGTTTCATAATTATAAACCGTGGTTCGAACCGAACTGGACTGATTCAATATATATATATATATATATATATATATATATCTCAAAAAAGTTAGAAGCCTTCTATTTTCAAAATAAAAAACTCTTCCATTCTCAATGTAATTATGTTTTTCATAAACTTATTATATGTATAAATTCAATTTTTAAGATTAATGAAGTTGGTGCAATTATTACGTTGTTTATTTTGTTCACAATTTTAAAAATTAGTGTTATTCTATTCATTTTTTTTATTTTTTTAATACTAACATGGTTTGGAACCAGGACCGGAACCAAACCGGACCGGTCTAATGATTTAGTTTTGGATGGTTCTATATGTGTAATGGTCTGGTTATGGTTCTTAATTTTTTGAAACCGTTAGATATGGTTTGGTTCTTGGATTCTTACAGAACCGGTCCAATCCGGACCATGTACACTCCTAGTGCTAACCACCGCTACTAACCATCACACTACTGACCACTACCGCCACCTACCACCACCGCCACTAACCACCACCACTCGCCAAGACCACATTGCCGACCATCGCCACAGCCACTAACCACTACACTGTTGATCACCATCGTCACTAACCACCATCGCCACCCGCCACCCGCCACCACCACACTGCCGACCACTGACAATAACCACCACCACCACACTAAGCACCACCACCCGCCACCCGTCACCACCATACTGTTGCCCACTGCCACTAACCACCACACTGTTGACCACCACCACTAACCATTGCATTGCTAATCACCGTCACTAATCACCACTACCATCTACCACCACCACACTGCTGACCACTAGCACTAACCATTACCACCACCACCACCACCACCACCACCACCACCACCACCCCCCCCCAACTAATCACCATTGTCACCCGCCACCACCACACTTCCGACCAACGCCATTAACCACCACAATGTTGACCACCACTACCACCCGTCATCACCACACTGTTGACCACCGATGTTGACCACCATCGCCGCTAACCCCCACTGCCACTAACCGCCATCGCCATCCGCCACCACTATACCAAGCATCGCTCCACCCTCCAACCACCACCACCACCACCACCACCACGCCTACAATATCAAGAGGGGCTTGGTGTGTTATAAAACCTATTGTGGGATAAGTTGAAAAACAAACAAACTTTAAAGTAGACCAAACAACTTAATTAATTCAATGCTTAATTTCAGTGCATAACAAATAGCTTTTATACTTAAAAAATTCAGTATTCAGTTTTCAATTTTAAGTTTTCAGCTTTCAATTTTATCAAACAGCACCTAACAAACTCTCTAAATAGATATTTTTGGGTATTTTACCTGCCCAACTCTAAAAAATA
>JAHSPW020000001.1:37654079-37694079 GCA_019985065.2 Arctostaphylos glauca
CCAAAAATAATATCAAACAATTAAAAATAAATAACACTACAAGAATAATTTAATAAAGTTGCAGCTCCAATAATATTTTCATGCAAAGTGCAAAGTAAAAAATAATTACAACTTTTAGTACAACTTACAACCGATAAATAATATAATTTTATTTTGGGCACTTATTTTTTTGTTATACCTATAAGTGGTTACTAGTTTTCCATCCCACCTACTTTCAAAGGTTATATTTTGATTATTTCTTTTAAAAAATATCTAAATTACTCTTAATTTCTAAAATTACACAATTCAAGCACTCAATTCCTAAAAAAAGAAATACTTGAATTTCATTACCATACTAGTTCTAAATTTCAAGCACTCAAATTTATCATAATTCCTTCAAACGATCGCTCCAAGTTTACCATAATCCCTTCAAACAATTTACCATACTTTAACATATATGACTCACCACTGATCTTGAAAGTCCACTTTGGAAGTTAGGAGTTTACCGTGTCCTATGTCATTAACAAAATTTGCTCTAGAAAAACTCCATTCGAATAAGGAGTCTTGTCTAAATCAGTAGGTTAATGTATCCATAAGCAACTTTACAAATACTCTTACATGAAGACATTTTATTTAATTTCCCACTAGCCCATTGTGGCAATAAGTTTGCAGATTCGTCACTATACAGGCTAAACTGACACACATTAGGAAAACGGCCATAAATTTTATCATAGATATCAAAATTGCGTACCGTTTATTTTATTTGGAACTAGACATGTAGAACTTCAAAAATATGTAGATTTTCTATTTTATTTTTACTTGAGAAGAATCAAATTTTCATTTAAAATTGATGAAGCAGTTTTTGGTGTTCAGAAATTTGTCAAAGACTGTAATTTAGAAAGTTTCTAGAACGTTAAACTTGTTCTTTGAGCCCATGGGCTCTGGATCAAATGGTATAACTACAATCCGAAAGTATGTACATTAAGCACAACTATACACGCACGAATTTATGTTCACGAGTCCTTGTGAGACCTCGTGTGAGCGGGAATGCCGTAAGAGTGACCTTTGATGTTGTTTGATGCACATGGATCTTGTTGGTGATAACATGATAGTTGTTAGAAAATTTTGATTGTGTCGATAAGAACCTGAACAAGTGATAAAAGTGAAAATAATTTAATTACAGCCATCGTGCTGGTCGTAGGTTAATGTATCCATAAGCAACTTTACAAATACTCTTACATGAAGACATTTTATTTAATTTCCCACTAGCCCATTGTGGCAATAAGTTTGTAGATCATGGTAAATTTCTGTAACTCTAAAAAATTTGTTCTTTTGCAATGATAGATTTGCAGATCATCGTAAACTTTTGCAACTCCTAAAAATTTATTCTTTTGCAATGGTAAATTTCTGCAACTCGAAAATTTGTAATTCTTTTGAGATGATAAATTTACAAATTATAGCAAATTTTTACAACACTCAGAGGTGAAAAAGAACAGAAAATTGGCAAGTTTATATCATATAGGATGACAAAATATAAGAAATACAAATAAATAAAAAGTATATGATTTCGTGCAAAGATTAAAAAAATCCGTTGATTTTAATTTATTATGAGCTCAAACGATGGATTCAATAAGTTCTTGCTAGAAAAGCAGATGTAGACGAGAACAAGATGTTACTGAGAGTCTAACGTCTGCACCGTCTTATCAGTGAAGGGAGAGCGTGCACTCTCCACCTTAATAGTAGCTCCCTTCCTTAGTTCACTAACTTTGAATTGTGTTTAATCTAATGAAATTTTATCGAAGTTCCACCTCCTTGTCAATTTTATTTAACTCGGCTTGATTCTAATTTTTTTATTCAAATTGATTGAATGATAGAACAACTCAGAATACGATTAACCAACATATTAACTAATCGATTACAATAAATTAGATCAGATTTTACAGTTTTTTCTTTTTTGCAGTATCTCGATGTGACATGAGTAGTCAGCATTCTGAGCTAGAAGGAGGTAAGCAAATGAAGAGAGGCATTACGGGTTGACTACAAGAAGCAAAGCTTTGTAGACTCGACATTTCTAATATGTTAACCAATTGAATAAATTTATAATAAAAAAATCGAAAGTGTCTACTCTGTGACACCCCAGCCAGGCTATAATGCTGGCTGTGAGGCCGACGTCCGGGAGATGGAGTCTCAGTGGGACGTTCGGATGGGTGGTCAAGGATCCCACATCGCTTGGTGGATGTAAGTTCGGTAGTATTTATAAGATTATGAACCTTCCTTGTACAAGGCCTTTTAAAGCCGTGATGGCGTCAATACCAAATGGAACTTCACAGTTAAGCATGCTCGCCCTGGAGCAATCCTGGGATGGGTGACCCACTGGAAGTCCATGTGGTTTGGGCGACAAAAGCGGACAATATTGTACAAGGCGGGGGCGGGTCGTTACAAATGGTATCAGAGCCTGCACCAACCGGAAATGTGGGAAATCTCGGCCCCACACGAGGACGTGTGTTCCTAAGTGGGGGAGATTGTGACACCCTAGCCAGGCTATAATGCTGGCTGTGAGGCCGACGTCCGGGAGATGGAGTCTCAGTGGGACGTTCGGATGGGTGGTCAAGGGTCCCACATCGCTTGGTGGATGTAAGTTCGGTAGTATTTATAAGATTATGAACCTTCATTGTACAAGGCCTTTTAAAGCCGTGATGGCGTCAACACCAAATGGAACTTCACAGTTAAGCGTGCTCGCCCTGGAGCAATCCTGGGATGGGTGACCCACTGGGAAGTCCATGTGGTTTGGGCGACAGAAGCGGACAATATTGTACAAGGCGGGGGCGGGTCGTTACATACTCTCTTAGGTCTCTTAAGGCTTAGGGCTCTTGCTTGGCTTTGCCAAACTTAGAAGTCAGCAAGAAAGAGCTTTTGAGTAGCCATATATATCACAATAAGACTTGAGAGAATTGAGAAAGAAATACGTCAGTTGGAAAACGAGAAGCTGTTTTGGACCTGCCTTGATAGATGGGGCTCCACTATCCATCGAAACTTCAGAAAAATATCGAAAAAAAAAGTGCCAAGGATAAACTTCAGAGAAGGTAGGTGGGGGGAGCGCCATCAATGGCATGAGGGAAGACACTACAATCATTTAGCAACAGTTCTTGTGAGGAGATCCTTGTGCCAGTGTAGATTGCTTCCAATGATTGGGAAATAATAAATAAATAAATCATAACCCATTGAAATAAGACCCTTTCTTCTTGGGGGACCTGTGGAAAGTGCCCTTCTTATTGGAAACCAATTATGACCTTTGTACCACCAGACACCTTTGACCTTCTTCCCATCCCACAGTCAAACTTTTAAGCTTAACAGACATAGATATAGTGTCTCACCACTGCTTTGACTCCCAAACATCCCCAAACCCTACCATCCAGAAACAAAGAAGCGACTTTAGGAAGGAATTCCCCATCAGGGGGAGATCCAAGACTTTCTTTCAATCCCTCTATTGTAGTGCTTGCTGTGAGATAATGGGGTACACAACTTTTTCTTCATCATCGTCAATAGCATACAATCTGTCATGCTTGCAATCTTTACAGTCGCAATCAATGTCCCACCAAATGTGACCTCTTTTAGCCTTTCCTTGGTAGATTGGAGCACCATCTCGCAACAAATGCCATCCAGCCACCTACGATATCGGAGAGGCCAAGGAGAGGGGAGTGGAGGCTTTGTAGGAGAAAGTACCAACCAAAAGACAATTCACTATTTCTCATTGGACTTCTACTCTTGGTCTTTACTCACCTCAATCAACCCGGATTACCAACCTTTCTGAATCTGACTTCTTTAATAGACCTCAGGGCCTAGGGACTAATACATAGACCACAAACTATCTAACTACTAAGGGCGAGGGACAACCCGCCCATACAGCCAGTAGGCTGTATTCCATCATGTTCCTTAATCTAAATAGTGGAACAAATCAGGGCCTACTCACTCGAATCGCCCAATAGATCAGGATTTAGGAATGAAGTTGAGTCGAGACCTGCAAAAGCTTATCCGGTTGATACTAGCTCATTGAATCCAGGAAAGGAAGAGACACAAGGCTTAACGGCTTTGGTGAAGGGTCGAATTGGCATCGCTTCCCTTTGATGGATCGAGGAGAGATATTCACTTTGAGGGTTCAATACAGTTAGAGAGCTGTTACACCAGAGCTTCTTTAGATACAGAAGATGGGCTTCGCCAGCCAACCAGGGTAGAGGAAGATATTTCTATTATATATGCTAAAAGGCAGAACATAAAAAGATAGACTACATTGGATGTGGACTATTCGTTCATCACCCCACCAAAGCATATGGATTGGGACGAAACTTCTGTTAGTCACTATAAACCACGGGACGAATGGCTTTCTCGTTGCACTGGTCCCAAGCTTACTGTCCTTCCTACTCTTCCTCTGTAGTAAATTCGAAAAGCTCTATTTTGTCTTGGGGTGTTAAGCTTCATCCCGCTCTAAGCCAGGGGCTTCAAATCAACTCGAGTAAGTCAACACTTCTATGTATGATTATGAAGTTCTTGCCTCTTATTATTTAAGAAATTCTTTTGGCGAAGCGAGGAAGCACAATTGCCTTTACTAGTAAGGGAAAATGCTAGCGTGGCATGCCTCTGTTTGTGGTGACACAAACCCCTCCCTACAACGAGAAGTGCAAAGTTGTAAGGATACAAGCCTCATTGTATATCTTGATTCTTATTCTCACCTACCTTTCTATTAAGTAAGGGAAAATCAAGTTAGATTAGCCAGGAAATGAGGTTTTTACCGGCCCGGTATGATAAAGAAAGGGGAATGGCTTGGCTATCCCACCTAACCAAGCCAGAAAAAATAGATTCAAAAAAAAGAAATTAGACCATATCATATTAGGCTTTCTTCAATCGGCTGACTCATTGACTGAACGAATAAGAAGGAGAAACACTTACATGCTTGGTATGGAGTCTATCATAAATAGTAATCCACTTGGATGAAATTTTCCTCGAATGTTGCCCTTCCATTTTGTTTGATGGTTCCCTTCGCTCCACACAGATAAATGAAATTGGCAAAAGATCCTTTCCTAGATTACTCCATTTAAATGGTAGAATATCTTTAGACCGCATGGCAAATCCTGGCCTGATCATAGCCCTACGGCGTGTCAATGCATAGGGAACCTCAAACAAAATGGGGCCAATCAACAACGGGAGTTCTATTACACGGTCCCACTGGGAAGGGGTAGGTTTTGGGGTCTAGCTTATGCAGAAGCTAAGCGGTTGAAAAGCGCACTAGCCCTAAGTTTGAATTCGAATTTCATTGCCCTTATTCTTGGCATGTTGTCCCGAGGGACTTTATTTATACTACAAATATATCTAGATAAAAACCAACTCCATTCTCAATCCTATGAATCCATCCCCCATGCATTATAGCTGCCTTCTTGATTAACCGCTCTACCCCAGCCCTACTTTCATTTGAATGCCGACCCAAAAAGACCTCCTTATGTGGGAGCCAACTACATAGCTAGGCATACCTACTTGTCCTCGTAGCTCGATTGGAGGTCAAGATTGTGGTCTGGCAGAAAAACAGAAGTCGTCCGTCTCAAGTGATACATGACTTGCTAGTAATGTACCAGGAGAAATTGGTACAAGAAGCCGTCAGTGGATTCACTAAAACATTCACTAATTTAGGATTTTTTGGATCGTGATTTTCGTAACCAGAGTTGCTAGAATAGATTTCGGGCATATTAGCAGATTTCGTTGAATTTTTTTAAAATTCCGGTGAGTATCTTTTTAATTCCGGTGATATTCTCAAGATTTATTGAAAAATATTTATCATATTTGATTCTACATTCCAAGCCTAATTTACTACTATGATTTTAAACTTATCAAATCAGGAATTATATGTTTTCACTTAAGAGAGTATAAAATGGTAAACTAACACTAAAAAATAATGACAAAAATGTCAAACCATGTAAAAATTGAATGGAAACATAACTTCAAAAAGTGGATGGAATGAAAATCTACTCTGTCTGGGCTAATAAGACCCTGATTTAAATTATTCTTAAATTTTTAGAGTTAACGTTTACCGAACCGATCTGGCTCCTATACGTTAAAAATCGAAAACCAAATCAAACATTTTAAAAAAAAACTCAAATCAGACTAGACCGGGTCGATTTGGGCCAAAAATCGGATTAAACCGTCGATTTTCAGTTTACCGGCCCGGTCCGGTCCGATTTACCGACTTATGTCTACACTCCTAATATTTAGACACTTACAAGAAAAAAGCTTTGGTCCGTGTCAAAAATTAAATGGGCAATTAATTTTTTAGTCCTATGTATAAGTCTTAATTAGTTTTCCATCTCATCCACTTTTAAAGGTTATCTTTTGGTCCCATTTTTTGAAAAATACCCAAAATATCCTAGTTTTTAATTTTGGACAATTCAGACTTAAACCACTAAAAGAGAATTCCGTAGAAGGGACTTATCATAACAGTTTTGTCACTCACAAAACTGAGTTTTTAGAACAAAGAATTGCAAAAAAATGGCTATCTAAGTTTATGGATTTGTTAGAGCAAACTAGGTAACATTCGTGTTGTGGTTCGTTGAGCGATGATTGTACCTGTGGATTTGTATTAGACTCTTTTGAGAATGATAGGAATGTACTAGACTCATTCGAAAATACTAAGAATGTATTAGACTCCTTCGAGAATGCTAGAAATGTATTAGACCCTTTGGGAATTTGCCAAAAAAAATGTTGATATTATCTATGTAGCTATGTCGGAATGAGACTTTAATGTTTATTTGATGGGTCATACTGTTGGTTGATGATATATATGTCCATTCTAGTCTCTCTAATTTTGACATATACATTCACCACCTGTGTTATGTCTCTGATTTTTGTATAATTCATCACATCATGTTATATTCATGATACATATCTATATTGGTATTGATGTTCCTATTGGCCTCGTAGTTCACCCCTTTTTTCATTTCAGGTGCAAATCTCGAACAGTAGACTGATGGTCATAGCATGCATGATTGCGTGCACCTTTTGTGGCCTTAGACCTAGAGTTATTCAGCATCTTTTGGTTCTTTTGAAAATATGTAACATAACTCTCTTTTGATTATGTAATATTTGATGTATCTTTACACTTGAATATTGTGAATGGCCATTTTGGGGTTATTGATAGCCTATTTTAAAATCGTTGTTTCTATGGATTTTAGATATGCATCTGTCTTATGTTATTTTGAGAATGATTTGAGTATTAGTGAGGTTTTAAAATGGTAACTGAACATATTTGAATTCTTTTAAAATTGAGGGCGTGACAACTTGGTATCAAATCATAGGTTAGAATACCTTGAGCAACACTGTGAGACTATTTTGTTGTGTGCCACCGGTGCAACTAACCCGGTCATGTCCGTAATCAATATACAATAACAGTTCGTGTTTGTATATCATCAATTTGCCGGTGCAACCAACCCGGTCATGCAAGACAAGCAAAAAGACATCGAAAATTATTACTATTTTTTTTAAATTTGATATATTTAGTGAAATTTTGAGGACTTTTTTGCTATAAGTTTTTACTTTTTAAAATTTGTTCGTCAAGAAACATGATTAATTTAAAATGTTTGCTGTGAATCTGATGAAAAAATAAATAAATGTTGATATTATTTGTGTGCATTGCTCCTAAGCCACTAAGTTTGCTAGTTTACGCAAGTAGCATGAATTTTTTCGGACATGTCTATTCGTATTTGTCATATTTGGAGTACATTTATTTATTTTTTTACACCTTGCATATAATATTAGAATGACTATTTTATTTGTTCGGGGGAAGGGTATTTGCTATATCCGGAGTTTGTGTATATTTTTTGGACTTGAATAACTATTTTATGTATTTGGATACCTTCATTCATGTCTTATCTTCTTTCTATGTCCCGCTTCTATTTATATAAATATTATTATTAACTATCAGAATAAATATTGATTACAACATTCGAATTTAAAGAAATTACATTAAAGATTGAAATTAAGAGCTCAAAATATATCTAGGTGAACCACGGGGCTACGACATCCTCCTCGAAAGTACCGCCATTGGTATCTGGATAACTGGGCTCAGCAACGTCATCTTCGACACCTGGCATGAAAGGCCAGGGGCAGAGAAGTTGCACCAGATGAGCGATTAACGCTCAGTAAATAAAACTACCCTAAATCTCAATCTATGCAATGGATCAAATGATGCATGATCATGAAGATAGTATGAGCAATTAATCAAGTATTATGAACAGAACAAAATAATCAGAGTTGACATAATCAGATTAAACAATAAGCAGAAGTACTAAACACGTAAGTACATTAAATGAATGAAATGGCGACAAAGTATCCTTAAGTCAAACCCTATGACTTGTTTCTAAGTTTCTGACACACGCGACCGACTTATATCCATAAGTGTCCACCATTGTTGACAAGTGTCCAAAATTTCTTTCAAAATACAAAGTTCGGGTCGACACAAGCGTTGCCCGTCATCAAACTTTCATTTTCCAAAGTGGTGTTATAATGTTCCCGATCAATATGGTCCCGACCCCTACGCTGACCTCGTATCCGGTGCTAGTGTACCCAAACATCGGCTCCCGTATCCCATGCTCCCAACCGTTATGCTCCCAGCATTATGTCTCCCATATGTCGTGCCTTGACTTAGAAAATATCTAACTCCTCCCCTTCAACTATGTTTTGTTTTTGAAAAGACACGACACGGCTTACGAACATAACCGGCTCACGACATAACTTGGCTAAATACATGAGACGTGACCGACTCGGCTTCAAGACACAGCCCGGTGGTAACAGACGTAGTTCGGCTAAAATCCATATCCCGGCTAAAGACATCCTAACACGTCTCCCCAAGGAGTAAGTCAAATCTCGAGTCACCAAACATAAGAGTTTATCAAATTCTCGATTTTCGTTACAAAGCTTGTGACCTTTTTATGACTCGTGTCAAAATCTCGAGTGTCATTTTCACTAAACTCAAACGTTTCTCATTGACTCCATCTAAGTTTCATTTGAACGACTAGACTCATGATAACATGATGATGTGTTGGAGATGCAAGTTTTTAGCAAAGAAATAAGATAATACACTAACGCGAAAATCTATCATATAGTCAGAATTTCATGATCACAATTTCGTAGAAAAATGTTTAGCATAATGATCATCGAATAGAGTATCATCTTACAATAATTGGTAATACCTAAGGTTAGTTATTGTTGGGTGATCATTAAGTAAAAGTTGAGAGCGTTTTCTTATTTTCTGAAAATTTTAATAGTCTGGAAATTTTTCTAAGTATAGAAAAAGTTAACTTTTTCAAGTTTCGATTTAGGAGATAAAAAGTCCCGGAAATGATTCTTTGATTTTTTCTAAGCACAATGGTATATTCATATGTTTCAAACGCATAAGTTTAGGGTGAGTTTCGGGCCAAAATATAGGAAGAAAACGGGTGATTTTTCGATTTTGTACTAAAATAGGGAGGGCGACATTTTGATTCGGATGGAATTTCAATTTTCTGTAAATGCCATTGTTTCCAAATGGGGGTATTTTCCTTATTTTCATTAAATAAAATTAAAGTAAAGAAATCTAGAAAATAATGTATTTACTTAAATTTATTTATAGAAAATAAGTATATTTTCATAGAACATGCACTGCCTTAACAAGCCTAAGTCAGAAACTAAGTGTCAAAATTCCATAACAGAGGCACCGGTGTAAGGTTTCAGAGGCACCGGTGTAAGGTCAGTTTTGTAGTGTAATACTAAGATACAGAGAGTAAAGGCACCGGTGTAACCAAAACTGAGGCACCGGTGTAAGGTCTATTCTGCAGTGTACTACTGAGATACAGAGAGATACGACACCGGTGTAAGGTTTCAGAGGCACCGGTGTAAGGTTTGTCTAAACTACAGGATATTGTAAAGTTTGTCTAAATTATAAACTACAGGACATTATAAAAACTATGACACCGGTGTAACCATGAAAACACAGAACACTAACACATACAGAAAGCAAGGACACCGGTGTGTCAAAACTATGACACCGGTGTCAACATCATCTTCTACGAAAGTACAGAACTGGATTTTGTTTTCTCCGAACTCCGTGGAGCTCAATATCGATCAATGGCATAAATTAAAGGTTATGATAGATTCATTCACCTTAGTATTGAAGAAACTAAGCTTGAATTCGAAGGTTTTGGCTTGGATTTTGGTGATTGAATATCAAACAAGTTCTCCCTCTTCTCTCTCCTTCTACTGTTTTTTTTTTCTAATTTCTCACCTCCAAACCACAACCATGGCACTCTCTAAACTTTCTGAAGAACTGAAATTCGTAGGTAGAATTGTGAGGATGATAGAGTACAAATAGAGAGAGGTTGAGTGTAAAGGAAAGCTTTGCATGGAGCTCCATTGGAGGGGGGAAAATTCTGCAGAATTTGATGGAGTTAAGGAATAACCTTGCTCAGCCATGATGGAAATTAGAGAGTGGTTTGTGATCAAAACCATGGGTGGAAGGGGGTTTGGCTGGGGAAAAGAAGGGTAGCCTCCAAGGATTTGGTTCTGATGGAGGAAGATGGAAGTAAACGTATAATTTTGGAGAAGAACATGTGGATGAGATGATTAGGGAAAAATTATCCCATGTGACAAGCTCAATGGGAATTGGCTGATGAAATGGGTTTTGGGTCAAGCCAAAAAAAATTTGGATCATGGGCCGGGTTAAACCAAGTTGGGCTTGGGCCAAGAATTGGTCCAATGGGTTGGGTCTAAACACACACATGCACAAACCCATGGATATAAAGCATGGCCAAAATAAAAAACGCGCAAACTAAATAAATCAATAAATGATTTCACACATCAAAATTTAATTTTTATTTTATTTTCATTTGAAAATTTAGGGTCTTTACAAGAGTTTTCCCTGATATTTTGGAACAAATTCGAATATAAATGTTTGATTTTTCCTAAAATGAGATACAAAAAAATACCACTGAGGCGGAAGAAGTTGAATTAATCTTTCTATGTTGTTCTTTAACGTTATGACTTTTCTTTGGATTAATCTTTCTACACTGTTCTTTGACGTTATTTTTACTATTTTCTATTATGTAAATTTTCAATTATAATTGACGCTTTGTAGATTTCTGGAGGACTGGTGATATTGTTTTCCTATGTGCAAAGGGACAAAATTAAAATACAAACCTGTCTTCCATTAAATGAGCAAAATAAAGTTTATCACTCAAACAAAAAAATAATAACTTGGTAAGTATCCTGGAAGTTATATAACTGTGAGCAAGCAGGCATATCCACAACTACAAGTTATTAAGAAACTTAATTCCAATATATATATAGATATGTGGTTAATATAAGTTTATCAAATATATCTATTTGTATAATCTATGCTATTGAAGTGTTAAAATTATTCATCGCATATACTAAATACAACATGAAATTAAAAACTCAATAAGATAAATTCATACAAAATCAGTAAAAAAGCAAAAAAGAAGAAGAAGAAGATAAAGAGAGCACTTATCTACATAGGCGAGTGGTAAAGAAATAGACTATGGGTTTATGATTTTGTGAGAGATATGTCTCATAAACATGAAAGAATTCATAAATCATTCAATAAAACATAATTAAAGAGAAAAAAGAAACAAAGATAATAGGAAAGGACAAAGAGAAGGTTGACAAATTTTAGTTACTGTAAAATACTTTTTAAAAATAACTTTTTAAATAATACATTGTGAAGCATATGGTTATTGTATTTAAGAAAACTTATAATTATATAATTATTTAAAAATCATGTTCACAAATTTACTTCATAGTTTGAAAATATTATTGTAAAACTCATAGTAATTTGTAAGTATTTACCATGATATCCAAATACTTGTATATGTATCTATTATGTTTTTTTTTAATTTATAATTTACAACCCAAAATCATAAGCTAAAAGTATTTGACTTTTAGAAACCTCCGATTGCCATAACATGCCAATATTATACTAAAAAAATTAATAATTCATACATACGTATACCATGTGAGTCAACATTCAGATTATCACTTCAAGCACTTTAATTAAAGAAATAACAAAAAATAAAAAGAGAGAAAAATAATGCATCTTTCTCCATTGATTGAGTATGTTTTAGACAAAATCCTAAAAACTATCGGCCAACGAAACAAATGCTGAATTAAGGAAAAAATAAATAAACTTATGTAAATGACAAAAATATAATTAGTCAAACTACCTGTAAAAATGTGTTTGGTGGTGAGAATAAATTCCTTGAACAATATTAAAAATATTAAAATAAGTCTGAGAGTCACTTAGCAAATTATAAAGATAGTGTGCCCTGATAAAAAAATATGAACAAATAAAATTTATATAATAAAAAAAACTTTTTAGCAATATATAGAAGCGAAGCTACATAGAAACAAAATATAGATGATTTTAGGTTTTCTTTAAATTTTTTATTTTAAATCCCCGTATATTGATTTTCTCCAGGATACTAAATCCCTCCCAATAAAGAAGAGGTTATTTTGTTAGTATTGTTATTTCATATTTACATAATAAATTAACAAATCTAATTCTAATATTAAATCATTTCCTCATCTCCCAAAAGGATAGTGAATCCCTCCAAAGAAGCAGAGATTATCTTGTTAATATTACTATTTCCTATCTGCATAATAAATTGGCAAATTTAACTTTAATTTAAATTTAATCTTGATTGTGTATACTTTTTTTGAAAGTATTATTCACGTTAAATCTTTTTGTTTTAGAAATAATACTATTACAATTACATTTACATCTAATTACAAATTTGATTTGATATTAATTTTTTTATTAATACTTTTTTTGGCGGTGCCACGTGTCGTTCTAAGGACGACTCTCACGAAAAGTCGCTCTGCAATAATATATATTGATTATAGATTATAGATTATAGATTATAGATAGATAGATAACAAAAATATTGCATAAATGTTTTTTAAATTAATTTAGTCATGCTTAGCAAAAAAATAATAATTAATTTAGTCATTAATCTATTAATTTTAATATTTTATTACAAAATAGAGTTTAGAATAAAATATTAAAAAAAATTCAAGTTACACATGTTATGAAAATTACGTGTTATATTGTATTATTGAGGTAAGAATTTATTATTAAAATTTTAAGAAAAATATATGCATGAAGAAGTTTGATTTACAGTTAAAGGAATCAGGGCTAAGCCAAACATGCAAAATCATAAAGATCTTTGTGAATGTCAGAAAAGTCCCGAGCATAAAATTAAAATTATATATAATGAAGAGGGCAGAAGAACATAAAACCTATTACTCCTCATTAAACACTTCACATAAGTAATGGGCAAATTAGGGAAACCATGCCGACAAAAGATCTCAAGAAACAAGATTACGCACCAGCTGTCAGTAAATCAGTTAGACGAGGCAAGCTGAAGATATGCCCCTGTTTCCAATTTCAGGTCGAAAATTCAAAATTAAGTAGTTTCCGTTTTGGACAAACCCTTTAAAATATTCCAACTCTCAATCAAGAAAGTCCCATGAAGTATTTAAATACTCTCTCTCCAAGGGTCATCTCCACCTCTCCCTCTCTTTCTCTCTCAGAATACTCCAACAGTAGTCTCTCTCTCTCTCCATCAACAACCATGGACAGGATTAGCGGGAAACCAAAATACAGGCTCCATCAACTAGATGAAGAAGCCCGACAACGACAACTTAATTCGGAGCCACAAAATACTCAAGAAGCCAATGTAGTGCATCAAGAACAAATTAACTCTGAACCAGAAGCTGCTGAGAGGGACAATGTAATGCCTCAAGAACCATTTAACTCTGAACCAGAAGGTCATCAAGAAGAACAAATTTTCGATTCCGAACCAAAAGGTCATCAAGAAGAACAAATTTTCGATTTACTTACCGGGTATGATAACCAATCCTATCTTTTCATTGACTTCTGCACCGATAAGATTGATTTCTGCACCGATGAAAATTTCTCATTTGAATTGGTGGTAACCAAGGCAGACGTGGACCACAAAAGGCTTGAGATTCCTTCTGGAATTGGTATAACCCATTTCCGCCTAGAACCCCTTACCTTGGGAGGATTTAATGCCCAAGAAGTTGTTATGTTTGATGATGAAAACAAATGTTGGGGTATGACGGTGACAAACAGAACTGGGAAAAATTTTCATCTTACCCGGGGGTGGATAGGCTTTCTTGATTGGTATAATGTCGAAATGGGCGACATTGTCAAATTCTACCGAAAAGTACCAACCGATTATACCCATTACTTTATTAAACACGTAGAGATAGAGAATGCGGGGGGTGATCAAGTCACTGACAATCTCCAACTATTTCAACCTGAGAACTTTCTGTTTAGAAAGGTTTTGATGAGTAGTGAGGACGTGAGTGAGTTCATAACGGTTGGCATGGACGAGCTTAATTTCCTTTTTATTGACCAAGCACTACGATCCCAAGTAAATTTCAAAACAATTCGCTTGAAAGTGACAGACGAGACAAATAGAGATTGGTGCTTTAAAGTTGCAGCACTTACCGAATGGGATGACTCCTACCACATTGACTATGGTCTGGGCAACTTCACAGGGACCAATGGATTGACAATCGGGGATGAAATTACATTCTACAAACCCACCACTCCTTTACATAATCGCCACTTCCTTGTTAAAATAGTTAAAAAGAGCTTGCATTGATTGTGGACAGCAGATTATTTGTCATTAAGAAGTTGTTTAGCTGTTATTAGTTTCTTGGTAAAGATGTGGTTGGTGTTTCATGAACTCGATCGGTTTCAAGCTGTAATGAGCTGGGCAAGTAAGTGGTTAAGTCAGTTGTAGGATTTTGGTCAGCTCAAACGCAAGAGTTTTCTCAGTAGTACTCTCTGTAACAAAAAGTTTCAAGAAGGAATATATGTTCTTCACCATATATTTTTGGTTTTCTTCTTTCTCATTCATTCTGTTAATCAATTTAGATGTTGATCTGGTTTTTCCACATGTACATATTTCTTAAAATGCTATATTGGGCATCACCCTCAACGACTATATGGGGAATTTAGTCTCAATCAGCTTGCTTTTGCATTTGTCTCTATTGCTTTACATTGAAAAACCAAGCGATATAATTTGGTAGATTCTTTTTGTCAAGACAAATAATTAATCCAAAAAATTGACGCAAACGTTAATAAATCTAAAAAAAAAAAAAAAGAGAAGAAGAAAAAGACACTGACATTAAAACCGAAAAAGTTAAGTCAGATGCAGAATAACTGAGTACTGATTCTATTTGGCAAAAATAATTTCTTGTCTTCCTAAAATATGTTCCACTCTATAACTCTGAACAACTTCTTAACCAAAAATAAGATTTTAAAAGTTATATATAGAGCTAGCAGATTAATATCATATCTACTTAGTATTAGCTAGGAGTTACCCAGCCGAACATCTATTCAGAATTACAATTTACAGGGCCTTGCGCCTTAAATTATTTAGTATTAATGCTTCTTCTTCTTTTTCTTTTTCTTTTTGGACACCATTAAGGATAAAAACATGGGGCACTTATTTTTTGATCCTATCTATTAGTGTCAACTAGTTTTTCATCCCATTCTCTTTTTTGAAGGTTATGTTTTGGTTCTATTTTTAAAAAAAATACCCAAATTGCCCTAAATTATAATTTGATGAAATCTGGCTCTTAACTCCTAAAAAAAAGGGATTTGTTTTTCAACCTTACCATAATAGTTCGTGGGAGGGAGCTTGTTTTAAAATCTTTTTTTTTTTTTTTTGGTTAGCCATGTAAAACTGATCGAATGATAAGAAGTTGTTACAGAGTTATAGAGTGGAATATACTCTGTATGCTCAGCTACTTGAAGCTGAACACTGCTCGAAAAAAAAAACACACAATTTCCTAAACAAAAACGACATTCATGGTGTGAATTGAAAGCACACTTTTTTCAAGCCAAACAGTTCTCTAACTTGATTTCCCTCGTCTATCATATTAAAATAAGTGCGCAAGTCTTAATTCATATCCCGAAGAAGGTGACTAAAATATTTGGATTTGCAAAAAAAAAAAAATCGGTTACAGACAATAGTCTAAAATTTGTCTTTAATTATTTTTTTTTAAACCGATAAACATGAAATAAGAAAAAATCTTAAATGAATGAGGAAACACAAAAAGAAAAAAAACAAAAACAAAAACAAATCATAAACTACCGAATAGTTTTCTGATTGTCCTGTGATTGGATGCCAGATCGGATACGAAAGGAGGAGAGTATATTACTATCTTGTCCCCCTTGTTAGCGGTCAAAATTTTTAAAAAAAAATATATAGTAGTTATAGTAAAAAGTTAATATGGTAAAATGAGTGATTTATTATAGAATGACAACTAATTATAAAAAGTTTGTCTAAATTTTTTATTTATTTTAACTAAGTAATGGAAATGTGGTTGACTTTTGATAAATTATTTTAAATTAACGTCTCCGAAATCCGGGGCGTTACAGAAAAGAAGAATGTATATTAAACTATCAAAAGACATTTTTGCCCCTTGCTATGGATTTAATGAATTATTTCAAAAATAACATATATACGTATATATACATAAAAAATACACACACGCTTATATATATACACACTTATAATATAAGTATAATATATATATATATATATATATATAGAGAGAGAGAGAGAGACACATATATATATTCACGTATAATGTATACGGATAATATATAGTGTATATATATGTATAATATATATATATATATATATATATGTTTATATGTTTATATGTATGTATTTATATTTATACATATGTATATATATTTAAAAATATACGTATATATACATAAAAATTACACACACGCTTAAATATATACACTTATAATATAAGTATAATATATATATATATATATATATAGAGAGAGAGAGAGAGAGAGAGACATATATATATATATATATATATACACGTATAATGTATACGGATAATATATAGTGTATATATATGTATTACATATATATGTTTATATGTATGTATTTATAAAATATACGTATGTTTATAATGTGTGTGTGTGTGTATATATATATATATATATATATATATATATATAATATACGTCTATTATATATACTTATATTATGTTTAATAAAGATAAGTGTGTATATAAAAGGGTGGGTATTTTGGTAATTGGTTACGGCTAAGGCAATACCTTAGTTAGCCTTGGGGGGGTGAGGCTAATTAGGAATTTTCTGGGAGTTTTAATTAGCTCACGGGCTAACTAACACACCTCAGAATTTTTTGTCAATCAACGGGTTAGAGGTGGGCCCAGCCTTAACTAAGACTTGTGTTAACTAACGCACCACCTAAGGCCCAATCCAATCAGGCCCTAAGTATTAAGATACAAATATTGTTGTTACAATTTTGCTACACCTGCAACACAGAGCACACCACAGTTCCAAAAAAAATGTTTTTAAAAAAGAAAAATTAAAACTCAGCAGATCATCATCATCCCCTACCCCCGTGTTCAACAGCTTCTTCCCCCTAACCCCAAACCCCACCCGACCGTTCCCGCCTCCCACTGTTGCGACACCCCTCCCCCCTCCACTCCAGTTCGCCGCCGCACCACCAAATCGCCACCGTGGTTAACCCTCTCTCTCTCTCTTTCTCTCGTCTCTGACGGTGTTGGCTGTCTCTCACGGTTACCCCTCTCTCTCTGTATAATATGAATGTGTGTACGGAATTTTGCAGCACACCATGAACATCTTAATGTTGTGTTCTTACGTTGAAATGTATTTCATGTATAGATATTTCATTCGGGAAGAAGTCAAGGTCGAAGAAGGAGATTGGAAAAAAGAGAGATAAACAAGGAAGCCTAATTTCCTGTTCAAGTGTTCTTTAGGTAATTGCTGTTGGTTGGTTTCGGTTTCATCATTACTTGTTTGACTTGATTTATACATCTATTTCCATTGATTGTGTGTAAGCGGCGGCAAAGTTGTGTGTTTGTTCGCCCGGGGGGGGGGGGGGGGGAGAAGAATTTGCTGAGTTTTAATTTTTTTTTCAAAAACAGTCCAAAACGTTGTGCTTTGTGTTGTATGTGTAGCAAAATTGTTATTGTTATATGGGTTTTGATTTGAAAAAAGTGCAATTAGCAGAAAAAAATTGACAGGGTTCAAATTCCAGGGATTTCATTTTCTTCCTAATCTTGCAAGATATATCCAATTTTTACGCCACCAGAACCAGCCCACAACCCTAAATCCATCAGGTCCATGAGCTGTTTTTGGGGCGGGAAGCACTGGCTTTCTCGGCTTCTATTCAGGGCCGGACCTGTTTTTGATTATCTTGCTAGGCATGGTTATAATGAAAATTGTGTACTCCCTGTTTCATTGATGATCTGTTGTTTTGTAGAATTGACATGTATTTCATGTAATTTGTCTCATATTTTGTTATGGATTTGTTTACCCTTGTATGGAGATGATCTCTTATCGTATTAGATTTGACTGGTATTACGTGTTGCTTCTCATAGTTTTGTTAGCAAATTTTCCCTGTACGTCAAGGCCATCAGAGATATTGCTTGAACAGATCCATCCGGTTCTGTACAAGGATAATACTAAATAATCAATTGGATAAGTACATCGGTGTTTGAATCTAAGGTCTAATATGTAGGAATTAGGATCTATCTTGTTTAGAAGAGTGCATCCTCTGGATAGTGTTAGAAGTAGGGTCGGCTGGCCTGGTGCGAAATTTTTGGTATGATATTTTTGGTTTTTAACTTCTATGACGAAAATTTGATGACTCAGAAAGAAGAGTGACAAAAGCTGATAAAAGACACACTCAAAGTTATGACAAAAGCTGATAAAAGACACACTCAAAGTTAAGCCTATGCACTTTCAAATCTGCCTTTTGAGTTGACCGAGAAAGAATGGATAAATTATCGAAGGGAATATTCATTAACGAAAATGAGATATTTTTGAACAACTATGAAAACCAAAGAGCAACCAACTCGAATTAAACATGATAGAGGAATAGGAACGTAAAAGGTTTTCCCTAGATGTTAGCTTTTTATGCCAGCTGAGACCTTCTTAATCAACTGGATATGCTTTGCAAGTCAAATGTTGCATATTTATAAGCAAATAAATGTACATTAATTGAGGCCTTCCAAATTTTGAGTTCTTAGGCATTGCCCTTAAAGGCCTGTTCCTTGGACTAAGAGGGAAAAATGAGAAAGTCTGTTGTCTCTAAGACTCAGAGGATTCTAAATGTTTGATCTTCTGAGGCTTTTGACTGGGCAAAATACAAATCTTTGGACCCATGAAGTTGAGCTTGAATTATAAGCCAACCACATTAATCCTAAAGCTCTAAGGTTCGAGCCTCATGCGAGGCTAGCGGGTGTCACACATCTCAAGGTGAAGTACGGGTTCCTCATCGTCAAACGGAAAGAAGGATAGCTAAATAGGTAGTACTTAATATTTTGATCATGGATTTGTGGAGAGATTTGTCGTTTTTTTCACTTCATATTTTCTTGCTCTTGGTAACTTTCCCCGAATTTGCTTAGTGTCTTTTGAAAGTGGGTTGGCATAAAATAATGCATTCCTTTTTTCAGCTACTCATATGTGGATCTGGATGTTACCCTCTTGAGACTTGGAACTTAACATCTTCAAATTGTTGGATTTCAATTGTACTACTTCTGGAACTGGTTCTGAGTATCACAATTCCTTGAAGAAGGTTTTCATCTCCTTCATATACATGTATCTGACTTGATTTTCGCAAGGTAAATTGTTTTCATCTCTCTCAACGCAGAGGACTGATTATGTGTCCAGGTCTATCGGAGGTTCAGCATCCCTCCACCACCTTTTAGCATTACGAGCTCCTGTTACTTGGATTGTTATCCTTTTAAAACAAATATCCTATGGCTAAGCGGAGAGTTCTTATATGATATGGACATGGAGTCTAGCCTACTATGTGGTTTTGATTTACCCACCTCACCAAGCTCATCTTATAAGGATATTGTTTTAAAGGTTCTGAGCTTCACAACCTTCAGAAGTGTCTGTTTGTTGCGGCCGTATTTATGGTAAAGGTTGCTTTACTGAAAGCAGAATTCAAAAGCATCAAATTGGAGCTTCCAAGAATTTATCATTTTTTAGTTCTTTAATTATTTTTACAACGAAGTAGAAGCAGTAACAAACTCCATGACACAACTTCCAAGACAGAAAAGGCTAAAATTTGTGCGCAAAAAGCCACCCACAAAGAGTGCTGGGAAAGCTGAGGTGGATAGTGGTTTTCGACTCGGTCCCACCTCCATTATGGACCTTCCTGATGATTGTCTATATTACATATTCCAACGGCTAGCCTGCAAATCAGAACGCGACTCTTTCGGTTTGACTTGTCTCTACTGGCTTCAAATTCAAAATTCAAGTCGTCAATCCTTGAAATGCGCAGTCTTTTTATCACGCCGGTCATCATTATCTCCGACTACCAGCACTCAGCCTCCCCTTGATAGGTTGCTCAATCGTTTTTGCCAGCTACAGTCGTTGTCCCTGACCGGGTGCGATAACCCTAATTCGCTCTTATCTCAGTTGCAACATCATGGCTCAAAGTTGAAAGCTCTTGAGTTGAATCGATGTTCTCGGCTTACCGATTATGGGCTTTACCTGGTTGCTGCTGTCTGCCCATCTTTGACAGCTCTTAACTTGAATCGTTGTTCTCGGATTACTGATTATGGGCTTAACCTGGTTGCATCTGGCTGCCGGTCTTTGACAGACATTAGTCTCTGTTGGTGTGATGTTACAGATGTTGGGTTAGAAGTTTTGTCAAAATCTTGCTTGGCTTTGAAAAATGTGAAACTTCTACATTGTAAGCTTATTTCTGACCGTGGAGTAAGAGCTCTTTCTCGAAATTGCAGTCAGCTGCAGTGTGTCTGCGTATCAATGTGTAATATCACTGGTGTTGGTTTTAAAGGGTGTCCCAAAACTCTAACTTGCTTAGAGGCTGCAGGTTGCAACCTTGAACCAGAGGGGATACAGGGCATTGTAAGTGGAGGTGGGCTAAAGTATCTGAATGTATCCTTTACTCGTTATTGCCTTGGCGGAGATGGTTTGGGAGCTATTGGGTCATCTGGATTTGCCAAAAGGCTTACTATCCTTGATTTTAGAATGTGCAAAACTGTTAACGACGAAGCTGTTGTGGCGGTTGCTAAGGGGTGCCCTTTGCTACAGGAGTGGAGCTTGGTATCCTGTCATGAGGTTAAGTTATTAGGCTGGGAATCGGTTGGCTCAAACTGTGGTAACTTGGAGAGAGTTCATGTTAATAGATGTAGTAATTTATGTGATCAAGGGTTACAGGCATTAAGGGATGGATGCAAGCGCCTCACAATCTTGCACATCAGCAAGTGTGATCGAATTTCTTCTACAGCAATGGAGGTGTTTAAAAGGTTAAGACATGATGTGGAGATCAAAGAAGAAGTTCTACATAGCATTGCACCTAGTTGGGTTTTCGACGAGGGTGGATAATTCCGTCGCTAAGTTAAAGCTTATCCTAGGACCACAATTTCTTCAAATCGATGGTTAGTTCTTGGACTCTTACTCATTTTAAAATTTGATTGATGTATCAATGAATGTTTTTTTATTAAAAATGATGTACTTCAGTTAAATATGTTTGTGTATCCATTTTGCAATTACCTACTTGTGGAAGGCAAGCTCATCTCATGCTTTGCATGCACTCATATTTTATTTTTCATTTTTTGGTTCTTACTTTTAAAGCAACCAGATATGTTCCATGACTTGACAGACCAGCAAAATCTACATAGTAGCTGCGTTACTTGGGTTAGATTGTTCCTTGGTTCAACTTTCTTTCCTTAGGAGTTAAATTAACTTTAATTTCACAGATAGGTCAATAATTACCGCCATAGTTGTTATTGCTCCCGGCTTGCTACCGATTTCGTGGAATCATTTGTTTTAGCCAATTAGCAGTATAGGGTTCAGTAACTGATTTGAAGTTTCACCAATCTGCCACTTGGAAGTTTAAAATCTAACAATCTCTCCATCCTTCAAATTTGATCGAATGTCCCCCAAGGGAAAAACTATCACTGATCTATGTTTTTGTAGAAAAGTGGGATTCTACCTTAAATTGTATAAGTAGAAAAGTTGGATTCTACTTTAAGCTCTACTTTGTGGATTTGTTCCATGGAATGTATGAGCCAACGATCATGATTGTTCGTGAAAAAAAAAATTACTGGCACCTTGAAAGACCATTGCATGCAGATCCATGTGGATTGTTTGTTCGCCATATGCTTTTGTTTTGGCATGTGAATCGATTTCTCTTCTGCTTATCATTGTCGTATGTTCACTTCCTTTTTTGCAATCTGGTGACAAGCCAATGAGCTGTTCGATGAAATGCATCTTTACAGCTTGAATGGTGTATACAGTCCGTTAAATATCTGCAGTCTAAGACGAAACTAATGATTCCTAACCTCTCTTCCTCCTCGTTGTTTTTTATACAAAAAAATCTAATAAAAAAACCTCACGGGGCTTAAATGGCGGTGTTGTAGTCACCTTTGTTTGGGTTGTATATTTGAATTTGACATGTGGCAGTCACTTTACGCCATTACTTGATCATCGATGTTCATGAGGTTTCCAACAACTTTCTTTAAGCACTATAATCACTACCTTCCATTTGTTTATCTATCTGGGGAGTTTACTTTTGAAAGCAACTGTATTCGTAATCGTGTGTACTGCTTGATGTAATTTAAATCTTTCATATGATTACTTGGGGTAGGTTTGGATCTTCGATTTTTGCTACAGAAAGCAATAGAACTGAAATAGGGTTACTTGGGGGTATGTTTCATTTCAATTGTTGACTAAACAACAGATTGAGAAACATTATTATATACCAGCAGTATTTTATATTCAATGAAATGTTTGAATGGATAAACCTGTGGTAATGATCTATATGCCTCTCTTGATTTTTGCACTCTCCATGAAATATACCTCTCTTGATTTTTGTAAATTACAGTAGATACGCATAGCCGAGAAAATAACATTGTTTAGGTCTTTTCTTGGTCTCTCGCCGTTGTCTTGGTGATTCCTTTCACCATTTCTCTCATGACTGCTAAATTCTGATATATTCTATTCCCATGCAGGTTCTTTGCACTATATCGAAAGAAAAGTCTCTCATTTCAAATATTTTTTGTTAAGTCATATTTCAGAGTTTGCCAAAAGATTTTGGAGCGACGAAGTGACAAGGGATTTCTCTCCAGTGTCTGCTAAGATGCTCTGGTTTTTGTTTGACGCCATTATGTGGAGAAGACTCTTTATTTTTCAAAGAGTATAGATCTAACTGATACTATGTTTCTGTCTTTGACCTACATACAAGGTACATATGGATGTCGTTTGCTTTGGCGGATTGCCTCGATATGGTGGGCATCACACTCCATTTCTTTGACGTTTCTGCATTTGCATTCCTTTTCTTTTTTCATGCCCTTTTTTTGATAAGTGAAAGTGTCCGAATTTGTTCATCTAGACTAATCTCTGGTTGATTTAAAGCCTTCAGTATCTTATTATAAGGGGTCTCTGAGAGGTGGGGGAGAGACATGGTTTTATACTCCAATGCATGGGTTTGATTACGAATGTAGTTAGACAGGTGCTAATAAGGATAGATGTTTCCAGGACATGCATATGTTGTTATAATTTTAATATTTTTACTTTTAATAATATATTTAATTCCTTAATAAATTAGAAGTATTAAGGTGGTGAGTAATAGTACCCTTTAATTTGTATAAAAGGGTACAATAGTACTCCATTTAATTAGAAAGCTTATTACTGATTTAAGATAGGCAATGGATGGTTTTCCATATAAAGAGCATGTGCAAGTATGGAGTGTGATACACTGTTTCTAAAAAATAACTTCAAAGTGCGTATTGTTGGTCTACTCTCAATGGTTTTTGTATTCGATCGCAATGCAAGAAAGGAATAATAACTGCAATGGTTGCTGCTAAGTAATAGTGCTATTTTCCGTCTTTTATGTTACGATTACACCAATAGGTCATGGCTATTAGAACATTTGACATTGTCTAGGATGTTGGTTTTGGGAAAGCAGAACAATAAGGAAAAGGAAAAGAATTGAACATCATCAACAATAATAAAAATATATATCACGTGAGGTCTGCTACATGTAAAATCGAATTATTAAATTGAATAAGCGGGAAGAAAAAGAAAAATTATAAGATTGTTAATTGAAACCTAAAATAACAATGACTAAAGAGGTATCTAAATCGTTTAAAGTATGTGTTAAAGTATGAATATAAAAGTACAGAATTATATGGTATGGTTAAATTAAAAGAGTTTGAGTAGTATATTTAGATATGTACGGTGTTAACGTTGAAATAATTTTAATTGCGGAGAAAAAAAATTAAAAATAAATTATTATTTTTTATTTAGTATTAAGATTATTTGTTGCTTCAAATAGAATCAGTACTATTTAGTATTATGATTATTTGTTGCTTCAAATAGAATCAGTATTATGAAAATTTATTTTTAATTTTTTCTCCGCATTTAAAATTAGAAGAATATTTGTTGCTTCAGATAGAATCAGTATTAAGAACTAATAGTTATCCGCTTTTTATTGGAACCGATAATTATCCACCTCTAAACGAAATTTAATGGGATTAAAGTCGAAAGCCAATTAAATTTAGCATTTTTTTGTCTCTACTTATTTTTATTTATTGATTATTTTGGTCTCAAATTTTTGTGAATTTTGACAGAGAGAATCTAAAAAGTATAAAATTAAAGACGACGAATAAGCACAAACATAACTTGTGTTTGGGATTATTTTTTTTTTTTTCAAAATTTTCCCAAAATTAGTTTATTATTTATAAATTTTCTAAAATCTCTTGTCGAGACAACCAATTAATTCACAAAAAATTAATAAAAAACAAAAAATTACAAAAAAAAATCAGAATAAATAATTCAATAAGAAATTCATGCCAAATTTCAAATCCCATAACCATATGAATTGCATGGCACAATAGCACATCTATTTTATATGACAAGTAATCGTTTACACCATTATATAATATATCCAAATATATAGCTGTTTACACCATTTATAAGTAACATAGAAGATTCATACAAAGCTTTTTACATCCATTATATATTAATATCTTACAAATTTATACCTCTTACACCTAGTTTGGATTGAGGGGAAGGGAGGTGAAGAAAAACAGAGGGGAGGGAAGTGCAAGAAGAGGGATAATTTTTTTTATTTGTTTGATTTATTCAAAGAAAAGTGAGTTTTAGAATATTTTTTCATATTTTGTTAAGGAAGAAAAATGAAGGTTATGTAGGAAAAATGGTTTGGGAAACATAATTTTAGCTAAGTTTGAGTTAAAATAAAAGTGAGTTCCACATATTTTTATGTGTGGGTCCAAGTAGCAATGTGTTTACATACATATGAAGATTAAAATTATATATTTGGTTCGGCAAAACCCTTTATATATGAATTAAAAATTGAATCCAAAATAGACTCCAAAGATTAGTAAAAGAGGTGAAAATGTTGTTAGTCCCACATAGAAATTGTGTGAGATGTTCAACTGGTTTATATAGCTTAGGATTGGTTAAGAGTTTGGGTCCCCAATGGGCACCCCGATTTTGTGGATGAGAGATGACCTAGGTAGCATGGGCTTTGGGCTAAACTACTACCCGTGCACACAACCACTGCCCAATCAGCCCCGTGTCAGGCGCGGGTCATAAATGTATTATAATGTGTGATTTAAATTTTGTACATAATAAATTATGAATTGATTATCTATATTACAAATCAGAACGGTGTGGGGTCCACTAAACATATTTTCACAAGAACGGCTAGGATCGTTTTCATCAAACGGTTGAGATTTTGTAATATAGATTTTCAGATTTTTTAAATAAAAAAATTAATTTCTTTTCAAAAGTCAAAATCTTGGAAAACACCAATTACCATTAAAGGAGTATAATCATATCTTGAAAACATCCCATATTTATCAAGTGTAACTTGGAAGTTGTATCAACAAAAACACCATTACCATTAAGGAGTATACTCATACCTTGAAAACATCCCATATTGAAGTTGTATCTAGAAAACACCAATTACGTGAATTGCATAAAAAAATTCCAAATTTCATAATCATCAAAGAATTGTGTTCCTATAATAAGGGGAACTGATTTTGGAAAATTTTCTTTCATAACTCCCATGATAAATTTACGTGAATTTGAAATTCAAAATTTCCAGATTTCATAAATATCTCATATTTAAGGAGTATAACCATATCTCTACAGTTCATTTTTTTATTTTTACTCCCCCCACTCTCTCCTCATTTCCTTACCAATAGAGGTGTGTTTAGGTTGTGAAAGATTTTGCAAGTAGTCTCGGTCGCTCCGTCTCCCTCTCTCGCTCCATTGGTTCTTCCGCCCAGCTTCTGAATCTGTAAGAGCAACTCCGTTCTTTCTCTGCATCTCTCTCTCTCTCTCTCTCTCTCTGTGCGTGTGTGTAGATTTTATTTTTGCATGTGAACAATTGAACAAGAATTTGAATATGTAAGAGCAGATTCATTTCAGCTTTTACATTTGTTTCGAAGGTAGTAGTTTTATCTTTCATTTTTTCATTTGGTGCTTTTTTATAAGTAAGTTTGTTATTTTGTAAATATTTTGTGATTTTGTTCGTATAGAGAAAGAGAGCAGTTCTACAATGTGACAGAAAACAGAACATTTTTCTTCAACAAAAATGTCCATGCATGAATATTAAGAACCTCTCTGTTGTTTAATTTTGTATGACGGTCCATATCAAATATCACTGTTGTTTTCTTGCCCATCACGCTCAAATACAAAGCTCGAAAACTTCCTACTCAGCTCCGATTTAAACATGGTCGGCCTATCTGTTTCTTTATTTTGTTTTTAAAAATAACTCTAGTTGTTTTCCAAGATAGGGGGGAATGGAAGAGTTGTAGCTAAAGAAAAATGAAGAGAGGAAAGATAAAAGGGAATAAAGAGAAGAGGAGGGGTATAGGGTCTCAAACACCTTAACTGTTTAATATAAATTTTTTTATCCCTTAACTAACAGCTTTGAATCTCACTTTGAATGAATAGGAAAAGGAATTACAGTAACATTTAAAGAATGAAAAGGAAAACATAAATCCTATTATTTAAAGAATGAACAGAAAAACTTAGAGCATCTTTCCATTCCGTTTTATATGTGGAACAGGAACATTTTTTTCATTGATTAGTTTTTTCATGATGATGCAACTAATATTTTGTAGGATTGGGATGAAAAACTTATTGAGAGTAATATGTTGAATATTACTAGGCTAACGATGGGGATATTACAACAAGGTAGTTTTAATTACTTTATTCTTTTTTAAAAAAGTGAATTTTACTCAATTCATTTCTTTCTTAAATATTTTAAGGTTGTTGTCCGTGTTCACAATTTTGCTTTTTGGACGAAATACATTTACATTGATACAATCACTTTTCAAAGGATGATGAAGCGAAGATTCCAAGATAGACAATGAGTGATGAAGACAAATCTTACTTGAAGAGTGATGACTTCGGAATTACTTGCTGTAACCCAAGATTTTTTCTTGATCAATTTTTTAATTTGAAAAATAATTTAGCAGGGTGGCATAGTAACTGTTGCAGAGGTGAATTTTTCTTGATCAAGTACCCCCTTCATGAAATGGATTAACAACTTTTATACTTCGTTGGATTCAATTTTGTTGCGTCGTGCCATAGGCACGGGCTATATGCTATATTTCTTTACATTTTGAAAGTAGATAAAAAGAGTAATATCATGACAAAGTGATGAATATGTGTCGACACTCGACAATCTATATTACAACACAGAGTTAGTGTTGAATTAGAGATTCTTTGCATTTCACATATAATTGATTAATAAGTTATTCACGCATTTCTCATTTTCTATTTCATGACTTTAGTTTCATTGGTAGTGACATAGGCACGGGTAATAAGACAGAATTAGAGTTTCATAATTTTGTGTATTTAGGATTGTACAATTTGGCATTTAATAGGTAGTTGAAGCTCAAGTTTGAAACTGCAGTTATGCAACCACGACATGAATCTTTAAGGGTTTTGGTTGTTAGTAACCTTTTGTTGAATGTGTTGTACTGTTGGAAGTGTTTTAGTTTTCTATTCAAGACATTGTTTTCTTACGTAATGCTTATGTCTGGCATATACTTCAAACAACAAAAGTTAGAAAATTTAAGAGTTAAACTAGAATTTATGTGTTTGAGGGGAGCTGTGAAATACCAACTTATTCGTCGTTTTTTCGTGCCTTTCAAATTTGAAGTTAGGGTGGCGACCGTCAATGCATGATGTAATCGATTCATTTATGACATATGTTACATATCATATGGCACGTCCTTTAAATTTTAACATATTTTTTTCGATCACGTGCCTTCAGGCACGGGCAATTCACTAGTCTATATTACAAATCAGAACGGTGTGGGGTCCCCAAAAGACATTTTCACAATAACGCCTTAGATTGTTTTCATCTAACGGTTAAGGTTTATTGATTAGTTTTAACCCAAAAAAAAAAAACTTGAAAAGTCAAAATATTGAGAAATAGGAAAGTTTGGAAATAGGGAAGTTAGGAAACATAATAGTTAGGGTTGATTTTGGTAAGTAAATAGAAAAAGGTAGGAAACATTTTATGGTTAGATTGATCATACACGGTAAATTTAATCATGTATTAAATTCTCATAATTAGATTTTATCATAGTAAAAATTGCTAAGATAAATGTATGAATAGATTATAAATTTGGGTATAGTCACAATAAGATCATGATATGTTCACATAGTAAATGATAGAATGATAAATCCTAGTAAATTATAATATGATACCTTTTATAATGGATCAATTGATCAAGCAAAAAATATAACATGGTAATTATGGAGTAAGGTAGTTTTTTCCGAATTTCTTATTCATCATTACAAATTGTTCCCTAATCGGTTTTGAAAAGATTCTCATATAACACAATCAAATTTAATATAATTTAAATTTAAAATTTAAATATATCCAATCTGATATATAAAAATCGTACAGAGAATGAATGAATTAGTTAAATTATAAAATTATATGATGAAATCTTAAATCAATCTTAGAATCATATGTTTCCTGTCTTAGGATCACAATCTTTGGTTTTGATCCATGCCTAGGAAACATTTCATATTCCTATTCTTCGAGTACGGTAGGAAATATTTCTATTGTAAAATTGTCATAGGAAACATTTCCTATTGTAAAGCCAAAACTTTTTATATTCTAAATGTTTTCTATCCTAAACCACTCAGTTTGGAAACATTTCCTATTTTATGCTTTATTTTTCAATTGGCTAGAATTAAATGGCCGAGATTAGTTTGGGTTCTCCCCACCAATATTTCCCTTTTTATCTACCCCTTTATCATTATATGCAGAATTGGAGACGACCATTGCACTGTCACTCGCCTTTTCTCTCACCAACAATTGCAGCAGCCGCTACATGATCACCGCTATCATATAACCTACGGCCACAAGGCCCAAACCACTACATTGAGATTTTTTTTCCTAACTGTTGTTCACCCTTTTCTTGGGATCTTTCTTTGAATAAGAAAATAACTTGAAACCTATAATGTCTTTTCATGAGATCACATCACAATGAGTTTGTGTTGGAGCAGAAGAAAGGGGAGATGACTATTTAAGATCATTGATTTGTGAGTATTTCTCATCTCAACTCTCGCTTTCTAACCCATTACACCACCTCTAGATATTTTATAAAGATCCTTGAATGTTGACTAAGGCTGCACATACTTTGTGCGGGAAATTTTGAATTAATGCAGGTAATAAATTTTATCTCCTACTTTTGTTGCTTTGTCACGAAGTTTGTGTTCAATTTTTACACTATCTGTGTACACTTTCTACACTTTGTGATGTCCTGCAAGGAACATAAGAGAAAAGAACGAGAAAAATCAAACTATTTACACTTTCTCATGAAGTTTGTATTTTTCTATTTTGATTTTTGGTTACGACCGTAGAGTTGGAATATATTAATTTTGTTGTTGTGATGATTTACCCAAAATATTTGAGAATAGGTATAGGTATTTTGTGTAAATGGGTTTGAAAGACGGTATATCAAATTTGTGGTTTTAATTTTGTTCGTAGTGCCGTAAGTACGGGTAATACGCTAGTGATTATAACAAATTTAAATGATTAAATATTATAAGCCCCGTTAAAGAAGTATTAAGATACATAAAAAGTTAATATTATTCACTTATACAGGTTTTCACAGGGTTCAACTTCAGAATTTCTTCCTAATCATGCAAGATATATCTTTTGCACGACCCCAGAATCGAACAAGTCTGTTTGCTAGTTTTCATCGATAATCTTGATGCTTGAGGTGATATATATGTTTGGGGGATGTCCGATCCACAGTCCAGGAATGAATCAATTTCACGCAAACGCAGGAGGACCATCATTTTTTGGGGCATAGGCAGTGGCTTTCTTGGCTTTTATTCAGGGCCAACCCTTTTTTTTTTATTATCTTGCTAGGCGTACTTATAATGAAAATTGTGTACTCCATGTTTCATTAATGATCTGTTATTTTGTAGACTTGACATATATTTCATGTAATTGCATCTCATATTTTGTTATGGTTTTGTTTCCCCTTGTATGGTGATGATCTCGTATGATCCTATTAGAATTTACTGGTATTACTAGTTGCTTCTCACAGTTTTTGATAGCAATTTTTCCATGCACGTCAAGCCCATTAGAGATATTAATGTTTGAACAAATCAATCATGCTTTGTAGAAGGACTAGTAATTGCCTAAGACGTCGAGAACACATTCATATGGAATTATAATTCTCTACTTCTATTTGAGAAGTGATTTTATTTATGAATCTAATCAATTTTATTAAATAAATTAAAGAAAAGTACATTTATTTGTAACAATCAATGAAAACAAAGTTCGCACATTTCGTGTTACACTCATTTATTTTATATGTCAACTTATCGTGCATTTTTTTTATATCTCTTTAGCAATAGTGAGATTGAGACTTGTCCCCAATAGCTCTTTTATGTTTTAATCTTATTCATGGGATCAAATTTTAGACTGCATTTCAACCATTAAAATCGACAAAAATTTAGTATGCATGTGAAGAGACATTTTCAAAACACCCCCTTGTGACATATGCATAAAATATGCACGTGAACAAAATACGAACAAAAAAAAAAAATGCACGGATAAAAATCACATATGCATTATTATGTTTATGAATGTTTTTTTCATTTACATTTTATTTCCCTTGCTATGTGTATTGCAAACAATACCGGTTATTGTCGAAATACTTATAATCATCTTATTAAATTATTAAATTATGAAAATAAATTGAAATTGTATTTAATCTTATGGCGAAGTTTAAGTTAGATTTGGCTTAACTTAACTAAATTATTTGTTGTATTTTATTTTTTAATATTTGTATCGGTTTTAATGGTTTATTAGTTAGTCCCTATGAAAGAAATGTAAGAAATATAAAATTATGTCCAACAGTCAGAAAAAATTAATAAAACCATAAAATAAGACAAAACACAACAAAATAACTCAAAACAAACACCGTTTTGACTAATTTTTCAATTTTTAAAAAAAATTTTGGACATATCATACCAAATATTAAACCAATAAGAATCGATATTACACTTTAACTTAGTCAAAATGCCAGGATATGAATTGCTTTATCTTAGCCCACCTATTCGATATACCAACTTATCTTGCATTTTCTACTGTTTAGCAATGTGAGACTGAAACTTGTTCCCAAAAGCACTTTCTTGTTTTAATCCTATCCATTTGATCAAATTTAAGACTTTAAGCAACCATTAAAAACTACAAAAAGTTAGAGATATTTTCAAAACACCCCCTTGTGTTGTTAAATAGATAATATTAACTGAACAACCAGATAAGTATATCATTGTTTGAATCTAAGGTCTAATACGTAGTGATAAGTGCTTAAATGCGACCATCTAAGCTACTTACTTGTCATTTGTCGGCCCATTTTACTTCATTATTTGGGAGAATTAACGTGTTTATTGTAATTGTATGTTTTGAAGGTCTATGGATGCGGAAGGATGCTTAAAAAGACATTTGGAGAAATGCTGAACAATTTGGAGTTGATTCGAAGACCGGTCCCAAACAACTTTAGTATTTTGACCAAAACCCGGTGTGTAATGATTCAAGTTGGGTTGCATAGAAAATTTAAAGATCTACATTTTAGCATTAAATAGTAATTTCTCAATTCGGATGTTTACTAGGTCAAAATGGCTCCGAAGTGAAGCGACGCAATTTGTTTTTTTCGCCCGGACGCGACCATCTCCGTCTAGATGCTCGAGCCAAATCTGAAGGATTTTTAGGCTGTTTTTTTTTTTGTCCAGATGCTGCCCTTTTTTCGTCTGGACACCTTGGGGCATTTTGCGCAAATCTTCAACTATTTTACCCATCGGAAACCTGCCTTCTCCGTCCGGACGCTCTGTGTTTAGAAATTTCATTTTTCAGTCGAATTAGGATTGTAAAATCTTATAAATAGGGGCTAGGGTTGAGAGAAACACATCTTTTCATTTTGCGGTTATTTTAAAAGCTAGAGAAGACTTAGAAATTTAGTTTTCTTCATCCGATCTCTCCGGTCTTCCATGGATTCGATTTATTCTTTGATGTTTTCTCCATCCATGGCCCGCTAAACCCCTTCTCGGCTAGGGTAACAATGTAACTCTTCCTGAACAATGTAATCATATTCGTTTCATGTTTTTATTCAACCTGTGACGTATGATTTTGGATGATTTGTTGTTTTAAATATTTAATCTTTTTCAATCTATTCCCCGTGTTTGTATTCATGATATCAAGCACAATCATAATGGTTTTCAACGATTCTAGATAGTCACTGAGATGGGCTATATAACTTTCGACAGATCGTGTCGCTAAGACGGTCTATACTTGATATGGATCGTGCCAGGGTGACCATCCGCGCTATGTTGACATAGTCTTTATGGTGTATGAATCCGGACACTCTCTTTTTACGTAATTGAATGTTACTTTGAATCGAATATTGATTGCATTAGGAAGGAAGAACGAAATCGAAGTCCTAGCCCGTTTTTCCACTAAAATTTTCAAACTCTTAATTTGCTTCGTTTCCTAATTCGTATTTTAATTTCTTAAATTAGTTTTGATTAATTCAGAGTTTTAGGTTCCATAGATCCACCAAATATTTCAATCTCTTACATTAAATTAGAAGTAAATCACAAAAATATCGCAACTTAGCTTATTTTTCTCCGTGGATGGTCCTGGTCTTTCTACCATCCTTCGAAGTAGTTTTAAGCCTTGGTTTTATAAATTTCTTTTTGGGTGAGCAGACTCGTTGATTCTGGGCACTATCTATGGGATGCCGAGCATTCAACGATGCCATTCTCAAGATTGCCCGAGCAATCAGAGCGCCTCACGGGGCTTCCACCGATCGGTTTGACTTATGGTGAGATGCGTATGATCGAGAGGGCATGGTCTGCCCGTGGTGAGAGCTAGCTGCTTGGTTCTACGCACAATTAGTCTGCCGATCGCCCTGTCAATTATCCATCACTCCGAGGGATTTTGGTCAGCTTGAAGCATGAATTTTTGGGATTCAGAGCGTCCTCGAGCATCATTTGAAAGATTTTGCTAAGCAGATTTTGTGACTTGTTTCTTTTTGCCGAGCAATCAGTGGTCTAGAAAACTGGGTGCCAGTTGATAATTTGAGATATATTGCAAAGTGCCTAAATCTGAACGATCATTTGTTGAGTTGTGTGCTAAGAAATTGAGTGCCTAAATCTGAACAATAATTTTTGAAATTTGTTGGAGTTCTAATTTTAAAAAAATCTAAAAAAAATTCATAAATTCTAACGTGAAGTTTGTTTTGTTAAAAATATTTTGAACTTGAAGTTCTATATTTGACCGGTGACTTTTGACTAATTTTAAGCATATAATAGTTTCAAAAGAAAAAACAAAAAAGACTAATTTTTTTATTAGCAATAATTTTGCAAGGGTTACAAGATTATTTAAAATTGCAAAATGATTTTGTAAAGTGCGGTTTATTGAACAAATAATGCATATATCACATTCAACTATAATTACTTCAACATAAACTCTAACGATGCATGTTTTACATTATAAAGTTATAACAGGCCCTAATAATTACCATGTGAGCTAATATTTAAATTAGTGTGAATAATTAAATGCTTTAAATTTAATTTTCAAATATAATAGATTATTCTGAATATTCAAAATGAAGAATAAGTAAAAGAAAAAATAGTTTGAACTTCGGAGATGCTTTAGTTCATCTAATTAGAGAATAAGTAAAAAATATTTACAGTATTTATATAACACAAAATGCCTCGGACTAATACCCTTGATTAATGGTATTCAAATAAAACCTCGAGTAAACTCCAATTCTGCTCAAATAAATTTTTATTTCATCTTAATAAGAATTTATTTTAAAATTAATAAATTATAATTAAATATTTTTTAAAATTTTATTAAGAAATAATAATGTAAAATAGATGATTTTTAAAAAACTAAATTTTGCCCCTAAATTTCAACCGCCGAAGGTTGCTTGGGAAGTGATATAACTAAAAATCTCAGGAACTGTCGCAGGCAAAGGTTTTGCAATCGACGAGGAGCTTCTCTTGCTGGTCTGATTCAGGTAGTCCGATTCGCTTTATATGATGACATTGAAGATCAATGTTTTAGGTTTCTAGATTGTATTAACGATCAGCTAGCTATCTAGGGTTCGTTTGGGTTCGTGTTCCAGTCAATTAGGGTATCAGAGGAGTATTCGCTGTTTCAGGCATTAAAAATGGTCCAATTATTTCTCTCTGAGCCCACCTGGAGCGATGTCGTCGATGATGAATCCATTAAGCATCATATATCTCTGCTGAACAAGTTGCAATCCATGATATGGTCATTTCTCTCGTCACATGGTGGTCGATCCGAGGCTCGATTGTGGCTTTGCAACAGTATTTCAAGCATAAGTTCTGTGAGTCCCCGCCATAGGTGTGATCTTTTTGTGAAGATATTGAGGTCCAAGTCACTGAAAAGTCCCCTAGCAGCTCAAATTTTCCGAATGATATTTGAGAAGCAGCCGATCAAAGCTGGGTGTATCTTAGCCAAGAGAAGCCACCTGCTGGAAAATTTCTTCAAAGGCATGTTAGTTTTTGGCACGTTGAGTTTTTTTCTTTTCTATGTTCAATAATGAAGTTCTCTTCTTTTTTTTTGAAGTTTGAATAGTTTACCTAGCATAGTTCTTCTTGATAAAGCGTGCGGGTTTTATAATCCACATTTGTCATCTAAAACAATGAAGACTCTCGGCATGGTTTGGGGTTTAGGGTTCAAGACTTTATGGTTATAAGAAGTTTTTAATGCCTCCTAAGGGGCCAATTGTCCCGTTTAGCCACTTTATGCAAGTGGTTGTGAAAGGTAGATCTATAAGCAGTCTTCGTGTGACACCCTCTGTTTATGGTGAGCGGGTATGGTGAGTGACTTTTATCTGGTCCCTGTTTCTGCATGTTAAATTCGTAACACATCAGATGTTGTGTATGGGATCAGCTTTGGATTTGAATTTTTACAGTCTGCTCATTGTGCTATTACTCTCGATCAATGCAGGGAATCCTAGGAGAATTTTGCAATGGTTTTCTAGTTTTTCTGGAAGTGGTAATTTGGGGCACAGAAAAGGTGCTAAGGCGTTGTCTCAATTTGCTTTTGTGAATCGGGACATCTGTTGGGAGGAGCTCGAATGGAAGGGGAAACACGGGCAGTCTCCTGCCATGGTTGCTACGAAACCTCATTACTTCCTTGATTTGGATGTTCAACGAACAGTGGAAAATTTTCTTGAATATGTGCCTGAGTTTTGGTCATCTAATGAGTTTGCTGATTCCTTAGAAGATGGCGAGATTTTGATCATAGATACAGCATTCTTTGTAGAATTTTTTGTTGGTTTGTTGTACAAGGAGGATGCAAAAGACGTATGGGAAGTCGTTAAGGACTTCCTAATGGAGGAATCTTTCTCTTCTTTGTGCCACCACCTTCTTATTATTCTTGATGAGCGAGACTTGTGTGTTTTCCTGGAGTCACTCCATAAAGTTGTCAATTCGAGGACTGAGTCAATGGATTTTGGTGACCCATCATCTTTGCTTGAAATTATACTTTCAAACTGCAGAGATTTTGTATCTATTGATCAACTCATCCTCCTAAATGCAGTTGTAAGTCAAGGACGCCAGATTTTAAGGCTTCTGCACGAAGAAGGGGATGAGGAGGAGAGGTTACAAATCAAAGAAACTGTTGTTCAGATTTGCATGTGTTCAAGCCATCCCAGTAGTTTGGCCCCTCTACTAAAAGACAGCTTTAAGGAAAAGACCATAGAATCCATAAAATGGTTGGGGTTGCAGTCTTGGGCTCTTCATTACTGGTTGTCAGAGGATTGCCAGACTCCTGAGTCCTGGGAATCGCTGTTCATCGATAATGGAATAAGCTTTCGCAAGTCTGGCAGTTATGAGTTGTTAGACCGTGGTGGATTTTCAGAAGAGTGGGAGTCTGATTTGGATGAGAGGGCTTCTGTTAGAGTAAAACGGAAGAAGAAGGAAAAGCGTAGAAAGAAAAGGAGAAAGAACCTGGATGATGGTGACTGCTTTGACAACGAGCTACTGGATCTTGATATGTTAAAGAACAGGTTGAGTTTGCAATCTAGGGCTGGCAGTTGGTTGCTATCTACTGATAGATATTCTACTTCATGGAGCAGTGTGAGTTTATTGTCCTATCTAGTATCTATGGTCCTTGTTTAAAATTCTGAAGGTTCTTTATGTTTAGGATCAGTTCCATGGTGTTTTGCTTTAGATGTGTATGATATCTCATTCTTTGTATGTAGTTGTAGTTTGTTTCTAATCCCGTCTAGCAAACCATTTCTAATCCTATTTACAAATCCTGTCAAATCTGGAAATAGGCGATGTGCATCAAGGAAGAGCAATTTGAAGAGCACGAGGGTACAAATGTAACTTTGCCATTACTGGATAATAAGGATAATATTTTGTTGCCATGACATATAATAGACTTATCATTCTTTCTTTCTTATTATGGAAGGTAGTGTTGTTATATTTGCTTATTACAATACTGCATCAATTGTGATGCTTACAGTTGTGGAATGGTTTCTAATTCTCTAAAACAAATGGTTACTATGTATTTGGTCATGCTAAGGGGCCATTTGGCCTATGATGTTTATTGGATTGTTAAATTATGACGCATGAAGTAGGACTTAATTCAGTTGGTGTCGTTTTGACTAAATTATTTGTTGTGATTTTTTATTATAATTAGAAAAATGTTAACTATCGTCCATTAGGCGATAGATAATGTGTAAAAAATATATCGATGTCCGTAAGTTGTGTATTGATATCTATGAATATAAAATATCTGCTAAATATGTATTGATATCCGTGTTTATTTGTCTTTATGCGTATATTATCTACCGCCCATTAGAGCAAGCCTAACGGGCTGTTTGATAACCTATTTTCAGCACTTAAAACTGAATAGGTTAAGTAAAAAGGTATTAAATCGGTTTGATAACGAAATTTTGAGGAACTTAATATATTAAGTCTTCAGCAAAAATAAAGAGTAAACAATTAAGTAGCTACCCCCCTATTTAATCAAAAAGCTGAACACACTCAAAAGAGTTTTTTTAAAAAGAGTCTGTTTACCATGTTGCCGACCACCGCCACTAACCACTACCGGCACTTGCCACTAACCACCACTGCCACCCGCCACCACCACTACCACTTGCCACCACCACATTGCCGACCACCACCACTTATCACCACCACACTGCTGACTATTGGCACTAACCACCACCAACACCGCGCACCCGCCACCACACTACCACCACCTGCCACCGTTATCCTCCACCGCCACTAACCACCATAGTGCTAACCACTACCGGCACTTGCCACTAACCACCACTGCCACCCGCCACCCGCCACCACCACTACCACTTGCCACCACCACCACTTATCACCACCACACTGCTGACTATTGGCACTAACCACCACCGACACCGCGCACCCGCCGCCACACTACCACCACCCGCCACCGTTACCCTCCACCGCCACTAACCACCATAGTGCTAACTAGGGGTGTACAAAAAAATCAGAAAAACCGCTAAACCGGATCAACCGGACCGAACCGGTCTTTTTGGATTGGTTTCATGGTTTAGTGGATTGGTTATGGTTTTAAAAAAATTAGAACCGGATATTATGGTTTGGTCCATGGTTTCATAATTATAAACCGTGGTTCGAACCGAACTGGACTGATTCTATATATATATATATATATATATATATATATATATATATATATATCTCAAAAAAGTTAGAAGCCTTCTATTTTCAAAATAAAAAACTCTTCCATTCTCAATGTAATTATGTTTTTCATAAACTTATTATATGTATAAATTCAATTTTTAAGATTAATGAAGTTGGTGTAATTATTACGTTGTTTATTTTGTTCACAATTTTAAAAATTAGTGTTATTCTATTCATTTTTTTTATTTTTTTAATACTAACATGGTTTGGAACCAGGACCGGAACCAAACTGGACCGGTCTAATGATTTAGTTTTGGATGGTTCTATATGTGTAATGGTCTGGTTATGGTTCTTAATTTTTTGAAACCGTTAGATATAGTTTGGTTCTTGGATTCTTACAGAACCGGTCCAATCCGGACCATGTACACTCCTAGTGCTAATCACCGCTACTAACCATCACACTACTGACCACTACCGCCACCTATCACCACCGCCACTAACCACCACCACTCGCCAAGACCACATTGCCGACCATCGCCACAGCCACTAACCACTACACTGTTGATCACCATCGTCACTAACCACCATCGCCACCCGCCACCCGCCACCACCACACTGCCGACCACTGACAATAACCACCACCACCACACTAAGCACCACCACCCGCCACCCGTCACCACCACCCGCCACCCGTCACCACCATACTGTTGCCCACTGCCACTAACCACCACACTGTTGACCACCACCACTAACCATCGCATTGCTAATCACCGTCACTAATCACCACTACCATCTACCACCACCACACTGCTGATCACTAGCACTAACCATTACCACCACCACCACCACCACCACCACCCCCCCCCCCCCCCCCAACTAATCACCATTGTCACCCGCCACCACCACACTTCCGACCAACGCCATTAACCACCACAATGTTGACCACCACTACCACCCGTCATCACCACACTGCTGACCACCGCTGTTGACCACCATCGCCGCTAACCCCCACTGCCACTAACCGCCATCGCCATCCGCCACCACTATACCAAGCATCGCTCCACCCTCCGACCACCACCACCACCACCACCACCACCACGCCTACAATATCAGGAGGGGCTTGGTGTGTTATAAAACCTATTGTGGGATAAGTTGAAAAACAAACAAACTTTAAAGTAGACCAAACAACTTAATTAATTCAATGCTTAATTTCAGTGCATAACAAACAGCTTTTATACTTAAAAAATTCAGTATTCAGTTTTCAGTTTTAAGTTTTCAGCTTTCAATTTTATCAAACAGCACCTAACAAGCTCTCTAAATAGATATTTTTGGGTATTTTACCTGCCCAACTCTAAAAAATAGAGCTTCAATAAATAAAAATTATTTTAATTTTATGAATAGCAATTAGCTATTTTTACCTAGCTACTATTTAACATGTATTAGATTTTTTTAATTGTTTCTCTCTCTTCCGTCTCTTTTGGGAGGATAATTTTAATTAAAAAAAAATTGAATATAAAAAATATTTTAATGATGAATCGGTAAAATAGATGAGATTGTTGGAGTATTGAAAGAGACATAATTATCTTAAAATGAAAAATTTACAATGTTCACAAGTTAACTTGACGACTTGTTATTGTAGATGATCTTAG